>JAJPUD010018377.1:16481-28828 GCA_023553655.1 Myrmecobius fasciatus | reverse complement strand
CTAGAGTTCTGTGTTTGAAGGTCAAATTTTTTGTTCAGATCTGGTCTTTTCATTAGAAATAGGTGAAATTCTCCTGTGTCATTGAATGCCCATCTTCTTCCCTGGAAGATGATACTCATTCTAGCTGGATAGCTTATTCTTAGCTGTAATCCAAGTTCTTTTGCCTTTTGGAATATCTGATTCAAGGCCCCTCTATCCTTCAATGTGGAAACTGACAGATCCTGTGTTATTCTAATGACAGTTCCTCTGTATTTGAACTTTTTTTTTCTAGCAGTTTGTAATATCTTTTCCTTGTTGCAATAGTCCTGAAATTTGGCCACGATATTCCTTGGGGTTTTAATTTTGGGGTCTCTTTCTGGAGGTGGTGATCGGTGAATTCTTTCAATACCAACTTTGCCTTCAGATTCTAAAACATCAGGGCAATTCTCTTTTGTGATTTCCTGGAAGATAGCATCAAGGTTCTTTTTTTCATCATGATTTTCAGGGAGTCCAATAATTCTTAGCTTGTCTCTCCTGGATCTGTTTTCCAAGTAAGTTGTTTTTCCTAGGAGATATTTCATATTTTCTTCTATTTTTTTCATTTTTTTGTTTTTGTTTGACTGATTCTTGAAGTCTTATTGAGTCATTCATTTTAATTTGTTCAATTTTAATTTTTAAGGTATTGTTTCCTTCAGTTATCTTTTTAAGCTCCTTTTGTAACTAGCCAAATGAATTTTTTGGTTCCTTGCATTCTTTTTCCATTTTGCCAATTTTATTTTTCAGTGAATTGTTGTCTTTTTCCAATTCACTAATTTTGTTTTTCAGTGAATTGTTGTCTTTTACCAATTCACTATTTTTGTTTTTCAGTGAATTGTTGTCTTTTACCAATTCACTATTTTTATTTTCTTGTGATTTGGTGACTTTTTCTAATTCACCAATTTTGTTTTTCAGTGAATTGTTGTCTTTTTCTAATTCACTAATTTTGTTTTTCAGTGAATTTTTGTCTTTTTCCAATTCACTAATTTTGTTTTTCAGTGAATTTTTGTCTTTTTACAATTCACCAGACTTATTTTCCAGTTTTTCACATATCTGTTGCAGGGCGATGTTTCCTTCTTGCACTGCTCTCAATTTATTTCCCCAATCTTCTTCTAGCTCTCCTTTGATATTCTTTATGCAATCTTCCAGGTAAGCCTTCTGAAAGGGAGACCAGCTTAAGTCCCCCTTTGTGGCTTTATCTGGGATTGTTTTCAGAATCTCAGGATCTGGGGACTGCTCTAGTTTCTCTCCATAAAAGCTGTCTATGGTGAGAGCTCTCTTCTTCTTGCTCATGATGTTTAGCTGAGGTATCAGTCACCAGCAGGGAATTCTGCTGCAGCAGCAGCAGGGGCAGTAGAAGCAGTGGCGGCAGCAGCAGCAGTGGCGGCAGCAGCAGCAGCAGCAATTTTAATTTGCCCTGGGGCAATTTGCCAAGTTGACTTCCGCTCTGGGGCTGATCTGGCAGAGGACCACACTTTCAGCTGCTCTCAATCCACCCTTTATCAAAGGTACACCTGCCAAAGTACCTGCCCACAAGCAGAGCAAAGTGGCCCAAGCGTCTCCCAGGGACTTCCTGGTAGCTTAAAATCTTCTGGTCCATCCCAGCCCCGGACTTGCACCCTGGCTGCGCACTGGTATCTGAGAGCTGGGAGCTACTAGATCCCCTGCCCATCTAAAACTGATCTCAGAAGTTCTTTCAAAGTAGATTGTTGATAGAAGTGCATTGAAGTCCAAGTGTTTGGTGGCGCCCTCGCTTCAGAACCAGTTCGGAGGCTCAATTTGTCTGTGTCTGAGGGAAGGTCTCAAGAGCTCACAGAGAACGCTTTCTGCAGTTCGCCATCTTGGCTGACTTTCTGTAATCTTGTTGCTAAAATCTTATTTAAAATTTTTGCATCAATATTCATTAGGGAAATGGGTCTATAGTTTTCTTTCTCACTTTTCTCCCTACCTGGTTTAGATATCAGCACCATATCTGTGTCATAGAAAGAATTTGGTAGTAAACCTTCTTTCCCTATTTTTTCAAATAGTTTATATAGTATAGGGATTAATTGTTCTTTGAATGTTTGGTAAAATTCACATGTAAATCCATCTGGCCGTGGAGATTTTTTCTTAGGGAGTTGATTAATAGCTTGTTCTATTTCTTTTTCCAAAATAGGGCTATTTAAATAATTTCTTTCCTCTTCTGCTAACCTTGGCAATCTATATTTTTGTAGATATTCCTCCATTTCGTTTACATTGTGAAATTTATTGGCATAAAGTTGGGCAAAGAAACTCCTAATTATTACTCTAATTTCCTCTTCATTGGAAAAGTTCTCCCTTATCATTTTTGAGACTAATAATTTGATTTTCCTCTTTCCTTTTTCTAATCAAATTAACTAAAGGCTTATCTATTTTGTTGGTTTTTTCATAAAACCAACTCTTACTTTTATTTATTAATTCAATAGTTTTCTTATTTTCAATTTTATTGATCTCCCCTTTAATTTTCAGAATTTCCAATTTGGTATTTAATTGAGTGTTTTTAATTTGGTCTTATTCTAGCTTTTTAAATTGTAATCCCAGTTCATCGATCTTCTCTTTCTCTGTTTTATGCAAGTAAGCATCTAGAGATATAAAATTACCCCTTATAACCGCTTTAGCCGTGTCCCACAAATTTTGGTATGTTGTCCCTTTGTTGTCATTCTCCTAGATGAAATTTTTGATTATGTCTATAATTTGCTCTTTCACCCATTCATTCTTCAGGATTAGATTATTTAATTTCCAAATAACTTGTGGCCTATTTTCTCCTGGCCTTATATTACATGTGAGTTTTATTGCATCATGATCTGAGAAGGATGCATTTACTATTTCTGCTTTTCTGCATTTGATTTTGAGGTTTTCATGCCCTACCACATGATCAATTTTTGTATAAATTCCATAAACTTCTGAGAAAAAAAGTATACTCCCTTCTATCACCTTTCAATTTCCTCCAAAGATCTATCATACCTAACTTTTCTAGCCTTTTGTTTACCTCCCTAACTTCTTTCTTATTTATTTTGTGATTTGATTTATCTAATTGTGAGAGAGCAAAGTTGAGATCCCCCACTAGTATAGTATTAATGTCTATTTCTCCTTGCATTTCTGTTAGTTTCTCCGCTAGGAATTTGTGTGCTATTGAACTTGGTGCATATATATTCAGTATAGATATTGCTACATTATCTATGGTACCCTTTAATAAAATATAGTTCCCTTCCTTATCTCTTTTGATTAGATCTATTTTGGCTTTTACTTGATCTGAGATAAGGATTGCTACCCCTGCCTGGGTAGCAGGCATTCTCTGTGAGCTCCTGAGACCTTCCTTCACACCCAGACAAATTGAGCCTCTGACCTGGTTTTGGAGTGAGGGCTCCACCAAACACTTGTACTACAATGGACTTCTATCAACAATCTATTTTGAAAAAACTTTGGAGAAGGTTAGCCTCAGGGGAAATTGGCCGCTGGTTCCGATCAGACGCCAGCCAGGGCGGAACTCAGGGCTGTGATAGAGGGGCCGATTTTAGGCACCCAGAAACCCCTGGGAGACGCCTGGATCACTTTGCTCTGCTTGCGTGCAGGTGCTTTGGCAGATCTGCCTTTGGTAAAGGGTGGATTGAGAGCAACTGAAAAAATGGTCCTAGGGCAGATTTAGCCCGACCATCCTCAGAACGGAAGTCAACTCAGCAAACTGCCCCAGGGCAACTACAAATGGTACACCTGAAGCATAGAAGATTCTGCTCCAGCCCTTTACCTTCACTCTGTATGTATCTCTGTGTTTTAGATGTGTTTCTTATAAACAACAATATTGTAGGATTCTGGATTTTAATCCAGTCCGCTATCCGTTTCCGTTTTATGGGAGAGTTCATCCCATTCACACTCACAGTTAAAATAACTATATCTGTATTCACTGCCATCTTATTTACCAAGAGTTATGATTTTCTCTTCCCTTTCCCCTCTCTCCCTTCCCCCCTCCCCAGTACTTTGTTTTTGATGACCACCTCCCACCAATAATCCTCCCCCCTTTAGAGTCCCTCCCTTCCCTTTATACCTTTCCCCTAATCCTTCTATTAGTTTATCCCTTTCCTTTTCTCCTTTCCCTCCCACCTTCCCACAAGGAAGGTCAGGCCTTTCTTTGAAGCCAAATGTGTCTGATATACTCTCTTAAAGTCCAATCTAATGAAAGTAAGGTTTACACAATACTCATCACCCTCCCTTCTTTCCCTCAATTCTATTAGATCTTCTATGTCTCTTTATGAGATTTTGTCTCATTTTACCTCCTTTATTTTTACTTTATTTTGCCTCCTTCCCCCCCCCCCACTTTTTTTTTCTGTATGGTATCCCTTCCACCTCTAATTTCTTTTCCATTATTATCAAAGAAAAATCAAATTATACCCACATTCTTTAAGGATACCTATAGTAGAAATATAGTTCTCAAGAGTGTTCCTTTTTACCTTGTTATGCTTCTCTTGAGTTCTCTATTTGGAGGTCAATTTTTTTGTTCAGATCTGGTATTTTCATTAGAAATAGGTGAAATTCCCCCTTATCATTGAATGACCATCTTCTTCCCTGGAAGATGATGCTCATTCTAGCTGGATAACTTATTCTTGGCTGTAATCCAAGTTCTTTTGCCTTTTGGAATATCTGATTCCAGGCCATTTGATCCTTTAAAGTGGAAGCTGACAGATCCTGTGTAATTCTAATTACAATTCCTCGGTATTTGAACTGTTTCTTTCTAGCTGCTACCAATTTCCCCTGAGGCTAACCTTCTCCAAAGTTTTTTCAAAATAGATTGTTGACAGAAGTCCATTGTAGTACAAGTGTTTGGTGGAGCCCTCACTCCAAAACCAGTTCAGAGGCTCAATTTGTCTGGGTGTGAGGGAAGGTCTCAGGAGTTCACAGAGAATGCTGTCTACAATTCGCCATCTTGGCTCTGCCCCTCAATTCTTATTTTTAAAGTGTTGTTTTCTTCAGTTACCTTTTTAAGCTCCTTTTGTACCTGGCCAATCAAAGTTTTTTGTTCATTGCACTCTTTTTCCACTTCACTAATTTTATTTTTCAATAAATTGGTGTCTTTTTCATATCTCTTTTGCAGGGCATTATATCCTTCTTGCACTGATTTCAGTTTATTTTCCCATTTATCCTCCAGCTCTCTTTTGAGGTTCTTTATGCAATCTTCCAGAAAGGACTTTTGAAAAAGTGACCAGTGATGGTCCTTAATAACTTCCTTTGGAGTTTTCTCTAAAGGAACCTCAGGATCTGGGGGTCATCACTTATTTCTCTTGATAAAGGCTGTCTATGGTGAGAGCTCTCTTTTGCTTCTTCATTTTTTTTTTTTAGACAGCATGGATATCTCTTTAAGGTAGGGAAAAAAAAACAGCAGCTGAAACAGCAGCTGAAGATCTTTGCCCTGGGGTACTTCGGCAAGTTAACTTAAGATGCTGGGCCGGTGGGAGCTAGGACTAAGTCCGATTTACTCCTTAAACAAGGCAAGTTTGCCAGAACACCTGCCCCCAATCAGGGCAGAGTGTCCTGAGTGCCTCAGATAAACTCCAGGTGTTTGGAATTTGGAGTTTGGAGTTTGGAGTTTCTGCCACAATAAGCTGAGCTGAGTCCCACCCTCACTTTTGGCCTACACCATACTCCTCTGATACTGGAGTCCTCTGTTTATCCCTCTGTCCGAGTTAGAAAAACCTGATGTGAAGTTCTTCAGAGATATCAGCAAGCAGTTTCCAAATATTTCTGGATTTGTCGACTTGAAGATCAGTTCTGAGGCTTATTTTATTGTTGATTTGAGAGAAGATTGGAGGATGCAGAGAGTCACCTTTTCACTCCGCCATCTTGGCTCCACCCCTCTATCGAGAAGTGGATGATTTTTTTTCTAAAATGAAAAAGACTGGAGCGATTGACATCAAAGGCCCTTTCCAGATCTAGAACTATGATCCTATTCCTTTCAGACTTCATAGAATAGTGTTCAACAAGTTTTTCAAATGGCTAAACTCTACATTGTCTGGTAATCTCTAATCCAATTTAGCCAATCAGTATCCAAGTTGAACTGGTTTCTGTTTCCCATTGTCTCTCAATGGTAATCATTGTCACAACTCCAGTTCAGAACTCTATTAAGACATATCTATATTATTATTATTATGATTAATTTCTATCTCATCTTTGACTTTAATATATATACATACACAAACATATGTTTTGTTTAGTATATCTATTACTTGCTGGAAAATCTCCCATTGTTCTACCCTGCCTGCAGGTAAATATTCAAAAGCTGCAATCTGACCCCACCCTATATTTCTGATTGCATCTTCTATTAAAACAATATATGAATTGTTCTCTTTAATCATAGTTGTCAAATTATTCCTTATTTGTTTTCACCTCTGGGTATTTTTCATGTTTTACCTTCTGTTTGGAATCAACCAAATATATTTATTAGGCAGTTGCACTATGCCAGGCACTTGAGCACAAAAAGAAATAGTCTTTTTGTACTTATTTTTTGTCGAACCAAACCTTTTATATCTCTGAAAGAGACTGAGAAATCTTTTTGCCATCCACAACACCTTGCCTGTGTCTATGCTCAATGTGGACCATAGATGAAGTTTTATAATTTTTCCAAGCATTTAGCAAAAAACTACAATTACAATATTTCCACCTCTCTCCAAAAAGTTATTTTAATAAACTGTTCAAAACTATGTTTAATGGGGGAGGGGAAAAGAGGAAAGAAAAAAAAATCTTTCCAGAATAATACATATTCCAAGGGCACATAAAGTACAAAAATGGAGGATGAACAGTACACTTTATTATAGTCATTGCACCTTGAAATAAATAAAAAGGAAGTTAGTACTCAGAATAAAAATGCCTTTTAAAAAAGTGTTCACAGAAGACACATCAGAAAAAAAAACCATCAAAGAATAAGACAAATGAGGAGCAAAGAATCCTAAAATCTCTTTCCATACTCATAGGAATAAACCTTCCACATTCTCTGTTGCTCCTGAACATTTAAGGTCAGCCTTCTATTGTTATCATTGCCAGAAGGGTTGATTGTTTTTCTCTAGTGATTTCTGGATATGTATTTTCTGACATGAAAGAGATGTGCTTTTTTATTATTATTATTTGTATTTACGTTCTCTGGGATTCTCTTTGTATTTAGTTATTTGAAGTCTTTTCTGGCACAGGCAATTGAAGAGGCTTGCTCTTTAGTTTGTTATTTCATCTTTCTATGTCACTTCCTGGTGTTCCATCCTAGCAGTTAATAGCTTTGTATCATACAGGTGTGGAAGTGATTTTCGGTTAATTTTTTTCCTCTTCTTTTTTGAAAAACAATTTATTTCAGAGGGTGCCTTGGGTAGAACATTATATTTAACACTTTAAGCACAGAAAAAAATGGACCATGTATTTATGTTACTAGAAAGGAAGTAGCTAGATGAACCACACTCACCACTTCAAGAAAACTGTGATCTTTCTCAAGGGGAGACTAATTCCTTGGCAGCAGGAATCTTTTCTTTTTCAGTATAGGCTCATGAGGCAGTGAATACTTAAGCTCCCTTTAAATAAAGATCTACATAGTGAGCTGTATTGCATTTTCCTTACTCCATCCAAAATCTAAATTTCTTTCAACTGCTTAAAGTTTCTTTGCAAAGACTTACATTTTTACATTGGGCAAAAGAGGTAGAGAATATAGCACTGATCATATATGAAAACTAAATGTAGCTATTATTAATTCTATAACAAGATTGATTAATTTCCCAAATCTATTTACTATCCTATAGACATTGGTTATATTTTTAGTGGATTAGTGATGACTTCTAGATAATCATTGAAATTGCCATTAAATTGTATTTTTAGAATTTAGAATAAAATATTTAGAATATTTTAGAATATTATCTGATCTTCAAAGATTATCTCATCTAGCTGTCTAAATAGGCTTATGAAAAAAAAATTGCAACCCTGAAATGACCTTTATTTCATTTTATTTTTTACCAAATGAAAATTTGTCATTTTTTTAAATGAGGAAGAAAAGTAAATTCTTTATTGGATACCAAGTAATTATACATTGGACCATCCAAATGGTCTAAAATGAATAACAACATTGTAGAATAAAATTATAAGAAATATTTGCTCAAAATGTTTTAGTTGGGAATCCAGGCAAGTGTGGAATACCAAACTGAGAAAAAGAAAATACCAAAAAGAAGATTACAGAGAATTTTAGAATAAGAGAGTTTTCCACCTTCTTAATTTTAGCTTGGACACAGGAAAGAGTTTGATACAATCAATAAAACTGATGAATTCCCACCTCTGCTTCCTACTTCATGTGACTTCAAATCATTTCCCATTCTGGTACTAAGCTTCCTTCTCTGAATAACAATGGTCTTGGAGAGGATGATTTAAGTATAAAATGATAAGCCCATATAATGAAAAGTATTTTGAATTTAAAGTCAGTGGATGTGCATTCAAGTGATTGCTTGAACATTTAAAAGCTGTGTGACTTTGGAGAAATCTCTGAAACTCTCTGGGTCTCATTAGTTAAATTGAAAGATCAATTAGGCTATGTCTCATATGTCTTCTACATCTAAATGTCTGTGATTATCATCTCAGCTACTTACTAAAGGAATATAAGCTATTACCAGCTGTGTAGCTTTGAACAAATCATTTGACTTTCTGATTTGCTCATCTTTAATGTGAGAAAATAAAGTCTATGTTATTTATTTCATTACTGCAAAAAAAAGAGTATTACAAAAAATGCTATATGAATACCAACTCTGATATCAATGTGGCAGGTAGCATTAGAATGACATGGAAGGTGTTAAATATAAATGTAAACATTTCTATTTCAATATAACTCATATTACAGAACATCTTAAACTTTCAACATATATTTTTCACCCAAATATTATGAAGTAAGTCATGCTTTCCCTCTTTTAAAAATGAGGACATTTAAAATCATGTCTCTTAGTTCCAAATCACACTTTCCAAAATATTATATTACATCTTTCTTTTTATTCATTCCAATTGTGTGCTGGTAATGTTTAAAAACTAGATTTCAAAAAAAAATATGCACAAGACAGACTTTTTAGCTAAAACTATGTTTAACATTTTCTCCATAGTTTTTTTAAGTCTAAACCATCAATAAAATAGTAAAATAAACTCTGATTTGTAGAATCTGCAGATTTCTAAGTTGTAAAAGTTCATAACGAAAATTTAACCACTGCTTCATGAAAGCCAGTTTGAGCTAGCTCTAGGACATTTCTGATTTATTTTTAAAGCATGCAAGTGGCTCAATTAAGAACTGTTTATCTCAACAAATTTTAATTTCAGCAAACATTTTAAGCAGTTACTGTGTGCAAAATATTGTGCTATTCACTACACGATATAAAGAAATTTTAAAAAGACATGTTCTTATTTCATAAAACTCAAGAGAAAATATAGTATAATTGCTAAAGACTTGCTTTTAAAGTCAAAACAAAGAATATCCAAGTTCTGCCTCCATGATAAATATTAGTTGTCTGATCTTAGCCAATCACTTAATATAACTCAATTTTTTTATAACATTTTCCCCAAAAATATTTAGGTCCAAATAGGACTAGTGGGATAATGGTAACCTGCAAACTTCTCCATAGAACAACAAAAATCTAAGACCTGTTTAACAATCATAGATCCTTGGAAAATGAAGTCCTGTCATTGTCCCACACCTAACATTATATACCAAGATAAGGTGGAAATGGTTCCATGATTTAGACATAACGAGTGATATTATAAGCAAATTGGAAGAACATAGCATAGTTTACCTCTCAGATCTGTGAAGAAGGAATTAATCTGTGACCAAAGAAGAACTGAAACTCATTATGAAACATCAAATAGATAATTATATTAAGTTTAAAAGTTTTTGTACAAACAAACTAATTCAGGCAAGATTAGAAGTGAAACCATAGATTAGGAAAACATTTTTACATTCAAGGTTTCTGATAAAGGTCTCATTTCAAAAAACATACAGATAATTGACTCAAATTTATAAGAATTCAAGCCATTCTCTAATGGATAAATGGTCAAAGGATGTGAACAGACAATTTTCAGATGAAGAAATTGAAACTATTTCTAGTCATATGAAAAGGCATTCTGAATCACTATTGATCAGAGAAATGAAAAGTAAAATAACTCTGAGATATCACTACACACTTCTAGGATTGATTAAAATGATAGGAAAAGATAATGATCAATGTTGAAGGGGATATGGGAAAACTGGGACACTAATACATTGTTGGTAGAATTGTAAATGGATCCAACCATTCTGGAGAACAAGTTGGAACTATGCTCAAAAAGTTATCAAACTGTGCATAACCTTTTATACAGCAGTGTTTCTATTGAGCCTATACACCAAAGAGATCTTAAAAGTAAAAAAGGGACCCACATGTGAAAAAATATTTGTGGCAGCACTTTTTGTAGTGGCAACAAACTGAAAAGTAAGTGTATGCCCATCAGTTGTAGAGTGGCTATATAAGTTATAGAATATGAATATTATGGAATATTATTGTTCTATAAGAAATTATCAGGAGGATGATTTTAGAGAGACCTGGAGAGACTTACATGAACTGATGATAAGTGAAATGAACAGAATGAGGAGATCATTGTACACAGCAACATCAATATTATATGATGATCAATTTTGATGAATGAGGCTTTTTCTAACAATGAGATGATTCAGATCAGTTCCAATAATCTTGTGATAAAGAGAGCCATCTAAACTCAAAGAGAGCACTGTGGGAACTGAGTGTGGACCACAATATAGTATTTACACTCTTTCTGTTGTTGTTTGCTTGCATTTTGTTTTCTTTCTGTTTTTTTTCCTTCTTGATCTGATTTTTTTTGTGCAGTAAAATAACTAGATAATCATGGACACAAATATTGAATCTAACATATTATTTCAGCATATTTAACAAGTATTGAATTATCTGCCATCTAGAAAAAGGGGGTGGGGAAAAGGAGAGGTAAATGTGGAACACAAGATTTTGCAAGGGTCAGTGTTGAAAAATTGTCCATCCATGTATTTCATAAAAAAAAATGTTTCAATAAATATATAAATAAGAAAGGGGGAAAAAGAAAATGAAGTCCTGAATCTCTCCCATGACAGTATTATCTCTCTTCTCTAACCTAAATGCAAGCAGACGAGACAAATTCAGGCAAAGAAAGGCAAAAAAAAAAATTAATCAACTTGTATCTTTTGATTGTACTCTATTTACAGCTACAAAAACAATCAAAATGTCTATAATTCATTGCATGATTAGAAGATTGGAACAAGTTGTAGAATTTCTGTGCATACTCCCAAGACCACATAACGATTGCATTGAACATGTACTTAGCATGTATTCATAGTCCCAGATTCTGACTACTCCCTGATTATACTTGTATCTTAAATATTCATTGAATATAGATAATGAGCTGAACTCATTTGAACATGGGGATAAAAGTCTAAAATTTTCTTTTGATAACTTGTAACTTCTCTCTGAAACAAAGGACTATTACTATAGTGCTAATATTTTTCTGGAAATTGTAGAAGCCTGAAAGCAATATACTGCTGTAGATGCACAAGTGAATGGCACATAGTGAGTGTGAATAGGCTACAGTATATCAGAAACAAAGAATTATCAGAATTCAATGTATTGTCAATAAAGATTGGCTCATCAAGTGAAGAGAAGAGAAGATAAAGTCACACATACCCTATATTTTCTGTTGGTATCTTCTCTACATGAATAGAAAGCAAAAATGTCTTCATTGTATTGAATGGTAAACCTTTGGGGAAATGTGGATGAGAGTAGCATAGGATTTTTTTTTTATTAAACCTTTTAATTTGCATAACATATGTATGGGTAGTTCCTCAACATTGATCTTTACAAAGCTTTCTGTTACAAATTTTCCCCCCAGTCCCCTCCTCTCCCCTAGATGGCAGGAAGTCCACCACATGTTAATTATATTAAAATACTTGACAAGTTGAATATATGTATGCATATTTCCACACTTATCTTGCTGTGCAAGAACAATTGTATCTGCATGAAAAAAAATTTCTGAGAAAGGAAACCCAATGCAAGCAAACGTTGATAGAGATCATGGAAATGATATGTTGTGGTCCACATTTCATATCCCTCTCTCTGGATGTATATGGATTTCTTCACTGAACAATTGGAACTGGTTTGAGACATTTCATTGTTGGATAAGTACTCACTATTCAGCAAAAACTGCTGGGAAAATTGGAAACTAGTGTGGAAGAAATTAGGGCTTGACCCATACCTAACACCACATACCAAGATAAGATCTAAATGGGTTCA
>JAJPUD010018377.1:551-16081 GCA_023553655.1 Myrmecobius fasciatus | reverse complement strand
GCCGTGAATAATGATCTCCTGGTTCTGCTCACTTCATTGAGCAGAACCAGGAGATCATTATTCACGGCAACAACAACACTATATGAGGATCAGTTCTAATGGACATGACTCTCTTCAACAATGAAATGCTTCAAACCAGTTCCAATTGTTTGGTGAAGACAGCCATATACACCCAGAGAGAGGGATGTGAAATGTGGACCACAACATAACATTTTCATGTTCTCTATTGATGTTTGCTTGCATTGTATTTCCTTTATCAGATTATTCTTTCTCGTACATACGATTTCTCCTGCACAAAAAAAAATGATGTGTGGCAATAACTATACATATATTCGATTTCTTAAGTATTCTAACATAATTATCATGTAGTGGATATCCTGCCATCTAGGGGAAGGGTGGGGAGTAGGGGGGAAATTTTGTAACACAAAGCTTTGTAAGGTTTAATGTTTAGGAATTACCCATACATGTGTTTTGCAAATAAAAAGTATTAATAAAAAAAAGACATTTCATTGTTGCAGAGAGCCATGTCCATCAGTATTGATCATCATATAGTACTGTTGTTGCCGTGTATAATGATCTCCTGGTTCTGCTCATTTGGCTCAGCCTCAGTTCATGCAAGTCTCTCCAGGCCTCTCTGAAATCATTCTGCTGGTCCTTTCTTACAGAACAATAGTAGCATAAAATTTTATAGGAGGTATAAATGGCTTACAACTTTTTCATGGAAGGGAATTCTCCTCCTAATAAAGTCAAAGATCTATTTTAGTATTTAAATAATAGGACCTTACATGGCTTTAAGCGACTCAAAATATATAAATATGCATGTGAATTCAATCCAATTAAATTTAGCAATACGTAAATGTTCTGCCCTGTGTAAAGTACTGTGATAAGTTTTAGAGACACATAAATAGAAATACCATCTAGAACTTGACATATATCTAACAAATATCAAATAGAGTCAGTCCTCAGGGAGCTTACATTATATAAGTTCTAGAATGGTGCCTTATTTATGTTCATATCTTTCCCCATGCCTATCACTTCACTGCATACAGTCCCTGCCTCTGCTTATTTGATGAATGGATAAAGCTAGGAGAGAAAAAAGATGTTTTGTTTACTTTTATGAAATGGCATGTATTCACCACTCTCATGATCACAAAATACATTAGGTCTCTAATTTTGTGAGGAAACATATAAGAAAAATGACATTTATGTTATGGATACAAAAAATTCTTCCTCAAAAAATGATCTTCACCAATAAGTTTTCTCTGTTCAACCAAAGAGAGGGGGGAAAGTTATTTATATAAAATTATGCTAACCTGAATTTAGCTTTATCACTCTGCTTTTGTGTTTTTCATTTTTTTTTCCATTTAGAAAGAAATCAAGAAAAGATAAAGAAAAAAAATCAAGAAATACTAGAAAGGAAGGTGGTGTAGTGGATAGAGAATCAGCTTTCTTTTTTCTTCCCTCAGAATGAATCAGGATAAAACCCTGCCTTTTACATATACTAGCTGTGTGAAGAATAGATCACCCCAAATTTTTTGTTATTAAAGCTTTTTATTTGGAAAAGATATGCATGGGTAATTTTTCAACACTGACCCTTGCAAAGCTCTCTGTTACAAATTTTTCCCCTTCTTACCTCCCCATCTCCCCTAGATGGCAGGAAATCTAATATATGTTAATTATGTTAAAATACTTGACAAATCAAATATGTGTAAACATTTTTATACATTTATTTTGCTGTACAAGAAAAATGATATCTACAAGAAAAAACAAACTTGAGAAGGAAAACAATGCAAGCAAACATCAACAGAGAGCATGGAAATGCTATGCTGTGGTCCATACTCAGATTTCACAGGCCTCTCCCTGAGTGTATAAGGGAAAAAAATCATCACTGAACAACGAACTGATTTGAAACATCTCATTATTGAAGAGAACCATGTCCATCAGAATTGATTATCATATACTCTTGTTGTTGCCATATATGATGATCTCCTGGTTCTGCTCATTTCACTTAGCATCACTTCATGCAAGTCTCTCCAGGCCTCTCTGAAATCATCCTACCGGTTATTTCTTAAAGAACAATAATATTCCATGACATTCATATACCATGATTTATTCAGCCATTCTCCAATTAATGGCATCCATTCAGTTTCCAGTTTTTAACCACTACAAAAAGGACTGCCACAAATAGTTTTGCACATGTGGGTCCCTTTCCTTCCTTTAAGATCTCTTTGGTATATAGACCCAATAGAAATATTGCTGGGCCAAAGGGTATGCCCAGTTTGATAACTTTTTGAGCATCATTCCAAATTGTTCTCCAGAATGGTTGGATACATTCATAGTTCCACAATATATCAGTATCCCAGTTTCCCAATATTCCCTCCAACATTCATCATTACTTTTCCTGTCATCTTTGCCAATCTGACAGGTGTATAATGGTATCTTAGAATTGTCTTAATTTGTATTTCTCTGATCAATAGCGATTTGGAGCACCTTTTCATATGACTACAAATGGTTTTAATTTCATCATCTGAAAATTGTGTGTTCATATCCTTTGACCATTTATTGATTGAAGAGTGGCTTGAATTCTTTTTTAAGGCTTTTTATTTGCAAAACATATGTATGGGTAATTTTTCAACATTGAACCTTACAAAGCTTTCCATTACAAATTTTCCCCCATAGTCCCCACCCCTCTCCTAGATGGCAGGAAGTGTACTACATGTTAATATGTTAAAATAATTGAGAAATTGAATATATATATATATATATATATATATACATACATATTTTTACAGTTATCTTACTGTGAAAGGAAAGTCGGATCTACAAGGAAAAAAATCTGATAAGAGAAACATAATGCAAGCAAGCATCAATAGAGAGCAAGAAAATGTCATGTTTTGGTCCATGTTTCATATCCCTCTCTCTGGGTGTATATGGCTTTCTTTCCTGAACAATTGGAAGTAGTTTGAAACATTTCATTGTTTAAGAGAGCCATGTCCATCAGAATTGATCATCATACTATAATTTATTCAGCCATTTTGGAATTGATGGGTATCAATTCAGTTTCCAGTTTCTAGCCACTACAAAAAGGGCTGCCACAAACATTCTTGCACATGTGGGGCACTTTCCTTCCTTTATGATCTCTTTGGGATATAAACCCAGCAGAAACACTGCTTGATCAAAGGGTATGCACAGTTTGATAACTTTTTGAGCATAGTTCCAAATTGCTCTCCAGAATGGTTGGATCCATTCACAGTTCCACCAACAATGAATCTGTGTCCCAGTTTTCCCACAAACCCTCCAACATTCGTCATTATTTTTTCCTGTCATTTTAGTCAATCTGACAGGTGTATAGTGATATCTCAGAGTTGTCTTAATTTGCATTTCTCTTATCAATAGTGATTTGGAGCACCTTTTCATATGACTAGAAATAGTTTTAATTGCATCATCTGAAAATTATCTGTTCATATCCGTTGACCATTTATTGATTAGAGAGTGACTTGCATTCTTATAAATATGAGACAATTCTCTATATATTTTAGAAATGAGGCCTTTATCAGTACCCTTAAATATAAAGATAATTTCCCAATTTATTGCTTCCCTCCTAATCTTGTCTGCATTAATTTTGTTTGTGCAAAAATTTTTAACTTATTATAATCAAAATTATCTATCTGGTGTTCAATTAATAGTTGCAGTTCTTCTTTGGACACAAATTCCTTCCTTTTCCACAAGTCTGAGAGATAAATTTTCCTATGTTCCTCTAATTTACTTAAAATATCACTCTTTATGTCTAAATCAGGAACTCATTAGTATGTGGTGTTAGGTATCGGTCAAGTCCCACTTTCTTCCATACAGGCTTCTAATTTTCCCAGCAGTTTTTGACAAATAACGAGTTCTATCCCAAAAGCTGGAATCTTTGTGTTTATCAAACACCAGATTGTTATAGTTATTGCCTAGTTTGTCCTGTGATACTATCCTTTTCCACTTATCAACTTCTCTATTTCTTAGCCAATACTAAATAATTTTGATGATTGCTGCTTTATAATCTAGTTTTAGATCTGGTTCAGCAAGGCCACCTTAATTAGCATTTTTTGATTAATTCTCTTGAAATTCTTGACCTTTTGTTCTTCCAAATGAACTTTACTACTATTTTTCTAGATCGGTAAGATAATTTCTTGGGAATTTGATTGGTATGGAACTAAATAAATAAATTAGTTTGAGTAGTATTGTCATTTTTATTATATTTGCTTGGCCTACCCATGAGCACTTGATGTTTTTCCAAATGATTAGGTCTGACTTTATTTTGTGTGGAAAGTGTTTCGTAGTTTAGTTCTTACAGTTGCTGACTTTTCCTTGGTAGATAGATTCCCAAATATTTTATAATATCAACAGTTATTTTGAATGGAATTTCTTTTTGTTGCTGCTGAACTTTGTTGGAAATTTATAAAAATGCTGATGATTTATGTGGATTCATTTTGTATCCTGCAGCTTTGCTAAAGTTGTGAATTGTTTCTAGTAGTTTTTTAGTTGAGTATCTTGGGTTTTCTAAGTATACCATCATATCATCTGCAAAGAGTGATAATTTGGTTTCCTCATTACCTACTCTTATTCCTTTAATCCCTTTTTCTTCACTTACTGCCAAAGCTAACATTTCTCATACAATATTAAATAGTAATGGTGACAGTGTGCGTCTTTGTTTTGCTCCTAATCTTATTGGGAATGGTTCTAGTTTGTCTCCATTACATATGATGCTTGCTGATGGTTTTAAGTAGATGCTACTGATCATTTCAAGGAAAAGCCCTTTTATTCCTACACTCTCTGGTGTTTTCAATAGGAATGGGTATTGGAATTTATCAAATGCTTTTTCTGCACCTATTAAGATAATCACATGGTTTTTTGTTACTTTGGTTATTAATATAATTGATTATGCTGATAGTTTTCCCAATATTGAACCAGCCCTGCATCCCTGCTATAAATCCTACTTGGTAATAGTGTATTATCCTGGGGATAACTTTCTGTAATCTCATTGCTAATATCTTTTTTTGCATCAATATTCATTAAGGAAATTGGTCTATGATTTTCTTTCTGTTTTCATCCTACCTGGTTTAGCTATCAGCACCATATCTGTATCATAAAAGGAATTTGGTAGTACACATTCTTTCCCTATTTTTTCAAATAATTTATATAGTATTGGAATTAATTGTTCTGAAAGTGTTTGGTAGAACTCATATGTTAATCCATCTGGTCCTGGAGACTTTTTCTTAGAGAGTTGATTAATAGGTTGTTCTATTTCTTTTTTCCAAAATGGGGTGATTTAAATAATTTATTTCCTCTTCTGTTAACCTGGGCAATTTATATTTCTGTAGATATTCCTCCATTTCATTTAGATGATCAAATTTATTGGCATAAAGTTGGACAAATAACTCCTAATTGTTGCTCTAATTTCCTCTTTATTGGTGAAAAGTTTTCCCTTTTCATTTCTGAGAGTAACAATTTGATTTTCTTCTTTCCTTTTTCTAATTAAATTAACTAAAAGCTTATCTATTTTGTTGGCTTTCTCATAAAACCAACTCTTGGTTTTATTTATTAATTCAATAGTTTTCTTATTTTGAATTTTATTAATCTCCCCTTTTCTTTTTAGAAGTTCCAATTTGGTATTTAATTGAGGATTTTTAATTTGTTCTTTTTCTAGTTTTTTTTAATAATAAGCCAAATTCGTTGATGTTCTCTTTCTCTATTTTATGCAAGTAAGCATGTAGAGATATAAAATTAACCCCTATAACTGCTTTGGCCATATCCCACAAATTTTGGAATGTTGGCTCATAATTGTCATTCTCCTGGTTGAAATTATTGATTGTGTCTATGATTTGCTCTTTCACCCATTCATTCTTTAGGATTAGATTTTTAAATTTCCAATTAACTTGTCTATTTTCTCCTGGCCTTATATTACATGTGATTTTTATTGCATCATGATCTGAAAAAAATTGTGTTTACGATTTCTGCCTTTCTGCATTTGATTTTGAGGTTTTTATGCCCTAACACATGGTCAATTATTATGTAAGTTCCATGAACAGCAGAGAAAAAAGTAAATTCCCTTCTTTCTCCATTCAATTTTCTCCAAAGATCTATTATACCTAATTTTTCTAACATTTTGTTTTTCTCCCTAACTTCTTTCATATTTACTTTGTGATTTTATTTATCTAATTCTGAGAGAGCAAGGATGAGATCCCCTCCTAGTATAGTTTTGCTGTTTATTTCTTCTTGCATCTCTCTTAACTAGTCCTCTAGGAATTTGGATGATATACCACTTGCTGCATATATGTTTAGTACTGATATTACTTCATTACCTATGGTACCCTTTAGTAAAATATAGTTTCCTTCCTTATCTCTTGTAATTAGATCTGTCTTTGCTCTAGCCTTTTACAATCTCTCTGTATTTCTCTCTATGCTTTAGATGTGTTTCTTGTAATCAACATATTGTAGGATTATGGCTTTTAATCCAGTCTGCTATCTGCTTCCTCTTTATGGGTGAGTTTATCCAATTCACATTCATAGTTAAAATAACTAATTCTTTATTCCCTGCTATCTTATTTACCCAAAGTTATGTTTTTCCTTTTTCCTTTCCCCTTTCTCCCTTCCCCTGTCCCCAGTATTTTGCTTTTGATCACCACCTCCCTCAAACTGTCTTCCCTCGTTTAGACACCCTCCCCCTTACTTACCCCTTTCCTCTAATTCTTCTATTTTCCCTTCTATTAGTCTTTCCCTTTCTTTTCCTCCTTTTCCTCCCACTTCCTTGTAAGGAAGGAAATGTTTCTCTATGAAATTGAATGTGTCTGATATTCTTTTATAGAGCCCAATCTGTTGAGAGTGTGATTCCCACAATGCTCATTCCCCCCCCTTCTTTCCCTCAATTATATTAGTTGTTTTTTTGCCTCTTCATGATATTTTACCTTATTTTACCTCTTTTTTACCTTATTTTTACCTCCTTTTCCCTCCTTTTTCCAGTATGATACTCCTTCCACTACTAGTTTCTTTTCATATTATCAAAGTAAAATCAGATTATACCCCCATTCTTTAAGTATGCCCATAGTAGAAATATAGTTCTCAAGAGTTCTTTCCTTTTTACCTTTTATGGTTCTCTTGAGTTCTCTGTTTGGGGGTCAAATTTTTTGTTCAGATATGATCTTTTCATTAGAAATACATGAAATTTACCTATATCATTGAATGTCCATCTTATTCCCTGGAATTTGGTGCTCATTATAGCTGGATAACTTATTCCTGGCTATAATCCAAGTTCCTTTGGCTTTCAGAATATCTGATTCCAGGCCCTTTGATCCTTAAATGTGGAAGCTAACAGATCTTGTGTGATATTGATTACAGTTCCTTGGTATTTGAATTGTTTGTTTCTAGCTGCTTGCAATATCTTTTCCTTGGTGTTATAATCCTGAAATTTAGCCATGATATTCCTTGGGGTTTTCATTTTGGGAAATCTTTCAGGAGGTGATCTGTGAATTCTTTTGATGATGATTTTGCCTTCTGATTCTAAAACATCAGGGCAGTTTTCTTTCATGATTTCATGTAAGATATTGTCTAGGTTCTTTTTTTTCATCATGGCTTTCAGAATGTCCAATAATCCTTAGATTGTCTCCCCTAGATCTATTTTCCAGGTCAGTTGTTTTTCTTAGGAGATATTTCATAGTTTCTTCTAATTTTCAGTTTTTTGACTGATTCTTGAAGTCATTGATTCATTCATTTCCACTTGTTCAATTCTAATTTTTAATGTATTATTTTCTTCAGTTATCTTTTTTGCTCCCTTTGTAACTGGCTAATTAAATTTTTTTTGTTCATTGCAGTCTTTTTTTTTTCCATTTCACCAGTTTTGTTTTTCAGTGAATTGGTATTTTTTTCATATCTCTCTTTTTGGAGTATTTTATGCCTTTTCCATTTCTTCTTGCAATGCTCTCAGTTCATTTCCCCATTTTTCTTCTAACTCGCTTTTGAGATTCTTTATGCAATCTTCCAGGAAAGCCTTGTGAAATGGGGACTAGCTCATGTCTCCCTTTGTGGCTTCCTCTGGAGTTGCTTTACTTTTATGAACCTCAGGAACTGAGGTCTGTTCCTCTTGCTCACCCAAGCTGCCTATGTTGAGAGTTCTTTTTTTTTAATTCATTTTTTCTTAAGCTTGAGATCTTTTTAAACAGAGGAGGGACAGGGGCTTTAATTTGTTCTGGGGCAGTTCGGCTGATTAACTTCTGGTGCTGGACTATGGGAGGTAGGTCCAGAGTTCTCAGTGGTTTACAATCTACCTTTTATAAAAGGCAGATCTGCCAAAGCACCTGCCTGCCACAAGGGCAGAGTGGCCCAAGAGGTTCACAGAAGCTTTTCAGGGGCTTAGAAAATGCCATGCTGAGTCCTAGCCCAGCTTCCTGTCCTGTCTCATGGAGCTACCATCTGAATTCGGCAAAATGACTCCACTGCCTGACTTAAACAGATCTGTTCTGAAGCTCCTCCAAGGTAACTTCTTCTGGGAATGTATTGTATTCCAAATATTTGGGAGTGCTTTGACTCCAGAACCAGTTTAAAAGCTTAATCTGCTGTTGGTTTGAGATAAGGTCAGAGAAGATCACAAAGAATCATGTATGCTCTCCACCTTAGAGATCACCCAAAAATTTAGTGTCCACAAGAAATTTCCTTTTGATGTATTAATATTTAATAATATTTTCTTTAATTCATAATCAACAAACATTTATTAGGCATATATTTTGTGCCAGGCACAAAAATAAAGTCATAGGAACAAGGAATTATTTTTCTCCTCTTTTCAGATAGTCCACTTCTACTACAGAAGAGGAGGGAAACCATTTAACAGTTACATATTCTTTGTCAATAAGTATCTCATTCTCCATATTTTGAACAAGTCTTTCTCAGGAGACAAATAATGTTTTTCACTATAGGTCTTTGGAATTATGATTAGCCATTCTGATAATCATAGTTCTTAATCCTTTCAAGATCATTCATTCAAAAAATATAATTAATCTATACTCTTCCAAAGTTTTTCAACTTCTCCTAATGGTTTAGACATAACCATTTTGATTCTCTCTGAAGGCTATGCCAACACAATATAAACTCTTGCTAGGTCCATACTCATCTAGAAAGTCTCATTGAGTAAGTCAGAGCTAGGCCAGGACCAAACAATCTTCTAAAATTATAAATTACATTGGTAGAATTGTTTCCATAATGAAAGTTTCCCATACTCATGACACCACATCTAGAGAAAAACAAAAATAAATTTTAAAAAAGAGTATAGATTTCAAGTGTACTTCCTCCAATCATATAATCACTTATAAATGCCCTTATTACTAAAATTTTAAAAATATATCTGGTGGGAAATTGTATATTTTCAAGAAGAAACATAATGTCAATTATTTTAAACCTATCTGACCTAAAAGGAAAGTAATTTGGGGTATTAGAAGTAATTAAGTTTTATAAAGTATTTTCTGGATTGGATAAGTGGTCTCCCAGAAGCAAATTAGAATGGGTTTCTGTGTGACTTAACTTCACCCTCTCCTTATGTTCCCACCCATGTACCTGTTTTAAAAGTGCTCAAGTGAAGACAAGAGAAGAACAAAAGAAGCTGAAAGGGGAAATAGCCAAGACAAGAGGAAAAAAACAGCAATATCAATCAAAAAATTCCCAAAAGGTTTAATTTGTTGAAATATATATGTATTTGGAAAGAAAAGAAAAGGAAACTGATTCTCAATAAAGAACATTTAAGAATCTGCTCTCAAACCATACATTTGAAAGTTTTATTAGGATAAGAAAATAAGAATAAGAGGAAGACTTCTTTGGGTTGCCTTCCTTGAAAGATTTTTCTAGGGTACTTGATGTTCCCATTAAAAAACATTCCAAACTTCTGTCATAAGCTGTTCTCTGTGCCTGCAGTGCTCTCAATACTACCACTAGCTTCCAGCAAGGCTTAACTCAAGTAGCATCTCATAAAAGAGACATTTCCTATTCCTCTAGTTCTAAATGCTTCCTTTACTTATAAAATCACATTGTAAATTTACATTGTGTATATTTTCTATTTATCTGCATATAAATATTATAATTACAAGTACATTTATATATGAAAATATATCTATATACAAGTGGCTTCTCCCAGTACAATCTAATCATTTTGAAAGGACTGTTTAAATTGTTTTGATTTTTATTTTCCTTTTTTGTATCTCTTGGTTTTTGTTTTTTATTTTTTGTTTTTAGCACATATCAATCAAATGGCTTTTTTTTCCTCAAAACTGAGTTTAATCATCAGATCCTCTCTCCCTATCCCACTGCCTTTACAATTCTTAAAGATCATCTACATATACACAGAAGGATTCTATGGAAGAATTACTATATTGCTGAAAACTGTGAACCTTGCTTACTAAAGTTAGAAATGATACTTTCCTTACTAATAATTTATTCTGCCTTTATTTTAATTCCATTGTTGTACATGACATTCATTTGTATGGTGCCCTTTAGTCATAAAATCATTTAAATGGGGCGAGGTGATCTATAAGAAACTACCATTATAACAAATGGCACTGTTAATCAGTTTGGGAAAGGCCAACACTTTGTTTTATAAATCACTTGAACATTTCTGTTAAGTGTCCTAAAGATGTTTGAGACCTTCCCTCTCTGCCAAATAAAGTCAATCACATTCACTGCTTTAATTTCCCAGGAAGATGTGATGTTGGTACATATTTGACACAAATACAAACCTCAAGGTCACATGTCAGACTCAGAATTGTGGAAAATGAGAGAAAATGAGCCCCAAATGACTGGAAACAGAAGGCACACACCATGCCAGGCATTGATTGATTTGGGAAGGAAAGGCTCTGTACAAAGCTGACATTGATTTATCTTTTAATCTAACAGAATAACAACAAATCTTAAAGCAATCACTTTTAATGGTATTAATAACTCCAATCAAATTATTCAGCTTGCACATTAATATAGGAGGTTGGCTTCATATTTATTCATCAGATTTGTCAAATAAATATCTCTCCATGCAGTGCTAAAATCTGGCCCTTCAATCCTAATAGGAATCTTTTAACAATCCACCTTTAATTGTTTTTGTCTCATCAGTTAACATTGCATTGGGCCCCAGTTGCTCAAAGCCAGGCTAAAAAAGTAAAATAAAAATAAAATATTAATAAGAGTCTCATTGAATCCATAAAAAGAGCAGAAGAGGGCAAAATCTACTTGATCTCTCTCCACTTATTCCATGAAAGATCTACCCTCCAGTGCAGGTCAGGAACCCAGGTCCTTGAAAACAGCAGCATAGCAAGATAATGCTGTACTGACAGGCTGCCCTAGACATTTTTCTTTTCAATGATTCACTTTGAAAAAGGAATCTCCCTCCCTCCCTTCTCTCTCTCTCTCTTTCTCTTTCTCTCTCTCTCTCTCTCTCTCTCTCTCTCTCTCTCTCTCTCTCTCAATATCAGAAACATACTAAGAAGGACTTCAAGAATAATTTCAAAAGGAAGCCGCTTCCCTTTTTTATTCAACTGATTTGAGTTAATCATGTTGTACACCTTAGTCCTTTCAAAATATTGTTGTAAGAAAATCATAAAACTTTTTCATTGATATTGGACTGAGCATTTCTTTTTGTTTTAATTTCAATTACAATTTTATAGGGACTGAAATTCTTATCATCCAGAAGCCCAAGGAAAATTATATTAATATAACTGATTTCCTGTACCCTTCAAGATTTGTTATATTGAATAACAGGGTTGCGAAGGAGATAAAGAAAGATGTATTACAAAATTTACCTTCTTAATCTCTGTTTATTTGCCATGCTGAAATCTACGTGAAAATTTTACTTAATGAAGAAAATATGAAGAGTGCAAGGTATCATCAATAATAATAATAATAATAATCTCTTATTTTTAAATTATTGTAAATTTTTTTAAGTATGCTACATATTATGTTTCTGGATAACTAGAAATCTTTTGTTAAGGAAATGTAGAATCAGTCGATGTAAGCATGAGTATGCTTTTATGGACTCTCCAGGTCAGTAGATTTCTCATTTAATTAAGACTAAATTTGGATCATTATTTGCTCTCTTTATTTAGATCAAAATTTAAAATAAACACCTGAAAAGCCATGACCCATAAAGAGGTTATAAACTGCCATGAGAAGCTGCCTACCAAGTAAAGAAAATGAGTTTTTCCTATTATACATAACTGATAGATACAGATATAGATGCTTATGTGTGTGTGTATATATATATATGTGTGTGTATGTCTATATATATATGCCTTACATTTATAATATACAAATAAATACACATATAGATAAATAAACATACACGCATATGTATGTGCATATATATATAGAGAGAGAGACATAGAAAAAAAACAGGTTAACAGAGAACATTGTGCAACTATTCCTCTTTTCTTTCATTCTTTTTTTTAAATCATTGCTTTCATTATCCTTTTTTGAAAATGAAAACTTCATGCTATGATTTAATAGTTTAAATTAAATTCTCTGTCAAAACTAGTGTTTGGCTGGCAGCAAGGCAGGACAGATCTTGGATGTCTAAGACCTAGAGAGTGGTAGAGCCACCAGTGAGTGGCAGACTAATTATCATCAGTAGAGATCATAAAGGAAGTTAGTTAGGCAGATTTTTGGGCAAACATAGGTAGGCTATCAAGATCATCTGAGCGCAATAGATAGAGCTCAAGAAAGATGGGTGCTAATATGAAAAAAAAATTTGTCAAGAGGCAAATGGGACTCAGCCTCAATGACTGAACTCAAGAGCCCTATCTTGTTATTAGAAAAATATTGAGGTGGAAAAATAAGGTATGCTCAAAAAAAATAAAAAATATATTAAAAAAATTAAAAACATAAGGTATGCTTAAACCTGAGAACAACTGGCAGACTCATATATAGGATGAAGTGAATTAAGCTTTATTTAAATGTCCTAAAAGAAAATTTGGAGTCATATGTCTTCATTTTACCTGAAGACTCTCACTTTAGATAACTTGAACCTGAGGATCTTTGGTGCAAAAGTTAAGAGACCTGAAAGGCTCAATAAAAGAACTAAACCTAGAAGATAGGGTGAAGTGAGGCGAGATGAAGATCTAAAGGAATATAAGGACAGAGAACAAACATCATTTATAAGTAGAGTAAATGAGATTTAACTAAAATATTGCCCAGAATTGCAAATTTGGGCTATTTATACATTAAAGAGATACTGGACTTCAGGAAATTGATGATTCCATGCTGGTTACTATCGGTTCACCTTTTTTTTTTGTTTTGTTTTGTTTTTAATTTTTTTTTTTAATTAAAGCTTTTTATTGGCAAAACATATGTATGGGAAGTTCTTCAACATTGACCCTTACAAAGCTTTCTGTTACAATTTTCCCCCTAGTCTGCTCCCCTCCCCTAGATGGCAGGAAGTCCACTACATGTTAATTATGTTAAAATACTTGACAAGTTTAATATGTGTATACATATTTCCACACTTCTCTTGCTGTGTAAGAAAAATCGTATCTACAAGAAAAAAAATCTGAGAAAGGAAATCGAATGAAAGGAAATATCAATAGAGAGTGTGAAAATATTATGTTGTCCACATTTCATATCCATCTCTCTGGGCATATATGGCTTTCTTCAGTGAACAATTGGAAGTGGTTTGAAACATTTCATTGTTGAAGAGAGCCATGTCCATCAAAATTGATCGTCATATAGTATTGTTGTTGCCGTATATAATGATCACCTGGTTCTGCTAATTTCACTCAACATCAGTTCATGTAAGTCTCTCCAGGCCTCTCTGAAATTGTCCTGCTGGTCGTTTCTTAGAGAACAACAATATTCCATAATATTCATATACTATAATTTATTCAGCCACTGTCCAATTGATGGGCATCCATTCAGTTTCCAGTTTCTAGCCACTACAAAAAGGGCTGCCACAAACATTCTTGCACATGTGGGTTCCTTTCCCTCCCTTAAGATCTCTTTGGGATATAGGCCCAGTAGAAACACTGCTGGGTCAAAGGGTATGCATAGTTTGAAAACTTTTTGAGCATAGCTCCAAATTGCTCTCCATAATGATTGGATCCATTCACCGTTCCACCAACAATGTATTCCCACATACCCTCCAACATTTGTCATTTTCTTTTCCTGTCATTTTAGCCTATCTGACAGGTATGTAGTAGTATCTCAGAGTTGTCTTAATTTGCATTTCTCTGATCAATAGTGATTTGGAGCACCTTTTCATATGACTAGAAATGGTTTTAATTTCATCATCTGAAAATTGTCTGTTCATATCCTTTGGCCATTTATCAATTGGAGAGTGGCTTGAATTCTTATAAATGTGAGACAATTCTCTGTATATTTTAGAAATGAGGCTTTTATCAGAACCCTTAAATGTAAAAATGATTTCCCAACATATTGCTTCCCTCCTAATCTTGTCTGCATTAGTTTTGTTTGTACAAAAACTTTTTAACTTAATATAGTCAAAATTATCTATATGGTGTTCAATTAAGAGTTCCGATTCTTCTTTGGACATACATTTATTCCATCTTCACAAGTCTGAAAGGTAAACTATCCTATGTTCCTCTAATTTGCTTATAATATCACTCTTTATATCTAAATCATGAATCCATTTAGATCTTATCTTGGTATGTGCTGTTAGGTATGGCTCAAGCCCTAATTTCTTCCACACTAGTTTCCAATTTTCCCAGCAGACTTTGTCAAATAGTGAGTACTTATCCCAAAAGCTGGGGTCTATGGGTTTATCAAATACTAAATTGCTATAGCTAATGCTTAGTTTGTCCTGTGATCCTATCCTATGCCACTGATCAACTACTCTATTTCTTAGCCAGTACCAAATGGTTTTGAGAAACACTGCTTTATAATATAGGTTTAGATGTCGTATAGCAAGGTCACGTTCATCAGCCTTTTTTTTTTTTTCATTATTTCCCTTGAAATTCTTGACCTTTGCTTCTTCCAAATGAACTTTGCTACTAATTTTTCTAGATCTGTAAAATAATTTCTTGGGAGTTTGATTGGTACCACATTAATAAGTAAATTAATTTGGGTATTATTGTCATTTTTATTATATTTTTTCGGCCTCCTCATGAGCACTAGATGTTTTTCCAATTGAATAGGTCTGACTTTATTTGTTTGGAAAGTATTTTGTATTTTAGTTCATATAATTCCTGACTTTTCCTTGGCAGATAGATTCCCAAATATTTTATGCTATCAACAGCTATTTTGAATGGAATTTCTTTTTGTATCTCTAGCTGCTGAACTTTGTTGGTAATATAGAAAAATGCTGATGATTTATGTGGATTTATTTTGTATCCTGCAACTTTGCTAAAGCTGTGAATTGTTTCTATAAGTGTTTTAGTTGAGTCTTTAGGGTTCTCTAAGTATACCATCATGTCATCTGCAAAGAGTGATAATTTGGATTCCTCATTACCTACTCTAGTTACTTTAATCCCTTTTTCTTCTCTAACCGCCAAAGCTAACATTTCTAATACAATATT
>JAJPUD010018376.1:15467-28829 GCA_023553655.1 Myrmecobius fasciatus | reverse complement strand
AATATCTTTTTTAATGATGTTATTAAGGGATGAGAGAGGAATGCACTGGGAGTATGAGAAAGGGAGAGGTAGAATTGTATACATTATCTGCCATGAAAAGAGGCAAGAAAAAGTTTTTACAGTGGAGGAGTGGATCGGGAGAAGAGGATGAATGAGTGAAACTTACTCTTATCAAGTTTGGCTTAGAAGAAATAACATTCACAATCAAAATGCATATAGAAATCTAACTTACTCTACAGAAAAGTAAGAGAGGAATGGAATATGGGAAGGGATGAGGGTGAAAAAAGAAAGAATATTGGGTGAGGGAATAGTCAGCAGGAAAACACTTTTGTGACAGACAGGGTGAAAGAAAAGGCAGGGTGGAATAAATGGGGTGAAATGTGGCTAACACTAGTAATTGTAAAAAGAATTTTGAAGCAAATTTCTCTGATAAAGTCTCATTTTTCAAACATTGAAATAACTGAGTCAAATGTATAAAAAATAAGAATCATGACCCAAGTTACAAATGATCAAAAGATATGATCTATGTCAAAAGGGCTATAAATTCATTCATTTCCTTTGACCTAACAATACTATTACTGGGTATGAAGCCCAAAAGAGATTTTTTCCAAAAAAGAAAAAAAAAGATCTAATTGTATAAAATTTTTTTGGCAACTCTCTTTTCAGGGATAAGAAACAAACTGAAAATTAAAGGGATGCCTATCAATTGGGGAATGGCTCAAATGGGAAATAAGTAATGTGTGATTATAATGGAATTGTGGTATGTGATTATAATGGAATATTATTGTTCTATTGGAAATGATAAGCAAGATGTTATGAGAAAAAAAAAAACCTACAAAGTCTTCCTTGACCTCAAGGATTTATTCTGAAGGACTTATGATGAAAAATTCGATCCATACCTAGAGAAGGAACGGATTCTGTCTGAATACGAATATAGAACTCCCTCTCTTTCCCTGTGTATCTCTCTGTCTCACCTTTTTTTACTTTATTTTTCTCAAGGATTTTTTAAATTAATTAATTAAAAAAAATCAATGGGAAGGGAAAAATTGATTTTTTTAGGGTTAGAGATTTATATTTTCTTTCACAACATGACTTTTATGGAAATATTTTGCATAACTTCACATGGGCTTTCTTAATGGGAATTGGAGTTGGGGATAAAGAAGAAAATTAAAACTCAAAAGTTTTAAAAACAAATATAAAATTGTTTTAAATAAATAAAAAGAAAAAGCCATTTCATTTAAATTATGGATACTTTACCATTTGGTATATATATATATATAATTGATATTATTTCATTGTAAATGATACATCTTAGCAAAATGTAGTTTTACTCTTCAACTCTTTCAATTAGATTTATTTGTGCATTTTCTTTGTCCATGGTCATGATTGTATCTACGATTTTTTAAAACCTCAACTGAAGCACAATAAATTTTACTCTTACTACTTATTTTTATTTTACATTTGTCTTTCTGTGTTGCGTGTTTCTTGTTTAATCCATTTTGCTATTCACTTCTGTTTCATGTTGAGTTCATCTCATTCACATTCAAAATTAAGATTATTAACTTTGTATTTTGTTCCCTCTTATTCTTCTGTGTTAATCCTTCTCTTTTTGCTATTTTTACCCTGTCTTTTTTCAAAAGACAGTTATGCTTCTGGCTGCTACTTCTCCCCATCGTCCCTCCCTTCTCTCAGTCATTCCTTTCATTTTCTTATCCCCTTCCTTTCCTACAGCCTTACAGGGTAAGGTAAATTTCCATACCCAGCTAAATGTATCTATTATTCCCTCTTTGATCCCATTCCAAAGAGAACAAGATTTAAGCATTGCTTACCACTGCCACCCATTTTCCTCTCTCCTGTAAAAATCTTTCTTTTTGTAAGTCTTTTATGTGAGATAATTTTATCCATTTTTCTTTTTCCTTCCCCCTTTTATCTATGCACCCTTCTTCCTCACCTTTTAATTTTATTTTTTATCTCATTATAGTCAATTTATACCCATACTTTTTGCTTATATATACTCCTCCTAACTGCCTTAATGAAAATAAAATTCACAGAAATTATGAGTTATCTTCCAATATAAGAATGTATGGATTTCTCTTTCCTGTTTACCTTTTAATGCTCTTGAGTTCTATGTTTGAAAGTCAAAATTTCTATTCAGTCTGGTCTTTTCAATAGGAATGATTCAAAGTCCTATATTTTATTAATTACCCATTACTTCCCCCCTGAAGGATTATGCTCATTTTTTCTGGGTAAGTTATTTTTAATTATATTTATATTTCCTTTGCCTTCCAGAACATCATATTCTAAGACTCTGGTCCTTTAATTTGGAAGTTAATATATCTTGTGTGATCCTCACTCTGGTTCCATGATATTTGATTGTTTCTTTCTGGCTTCTTATGCCATTACCTCCTTGACTTAGGTGCTCTAGAATTTGACTAAAATATTACTGAGAGTTTTCATTTTGGGATCTCTTTAAGGATATGAATAGCATATCATTTAAAATTCTATTTTATCCACTGGTTCTAGTATATCAGGTCAACTTTCCTTCATAACTTCTTGAAATATGATGTCCAAGACTTTATTTTAATAATTCATTTCAGCTACTTTAAAATTATTAAATTATATCACTGATTGATTTCCTAGGTCCATTTATTTTCCACTGAGATATTTTACATTTCCTTCTATTTTGTTTTTATTCTTTTGCTTTTTTTAAAATTTCTTGATATTTTATGGAATCATTAGTTTCCACATGCTCCAGTCTAATTTTCAAGGAATAATTTTCTTTGTATGTTTTGCATCTCTTTTCCCATTTGACCAATTCTGCTTTTTAAGGAATTATTTTTATTAGTGGATTTTTGTTCCTCTTTTATCATTTCACCAATTTTGTTTTTATAGATGTTATTTTCTTGCTTTTATCTTAGACTGGGGAATTGTTTCACCTCAACCTTTTTTGACTCTGTCGTTACAAAATCTTATTTGGGGAATTATTTTAAAGTTGTTTGGAGGAAAATTTGGGAGATTTCATAGTACTTCCTGCCCTCATTGCACCATCTTGGAATTTCTTGCACAAGGGAGTAGCATGGACAGAACTGTACTTTAGGAATATCAATTTGTTGGCAATGTAGTAGATGGATTGAGGAGGGGAGTCATTATCAGCAGAAATAACAATTAGGAGTCCATTGCATTGGCAATTAGGAAAATATTATGACCATTCTAGTAGAGAGAGAATACCTCTGACAGAAAATATTTGAGTTCAAGTTTATGTTTCATATATATTGGTTGTGTGACATTGGATGAGTCAAGCTCTTGGTGATGTAGGTAACTATCTAAGATTGTAAACTTCAGAACAATTGTTGATGTGATCTGATAGATGGAGATTACACTAAAGTTACCCTACTAATGCTTCAGTTTCCTCATATGTAAACTGGTGATAGTACCTACTCCCAAGGGTTGTGAGAATCAACTGAGATAAAATTCATAAAGCACTTTACATAGTGCCTGTCACATTATAGACATTGTACAAATTTCAGCTGTTATTTGTTGTTGTTGTTATAAATGCTAAAATCTATTTCATAAAAATAATTATCATTTATATAGTGGAAAACCTAATTTGCTTGCTATGTCACAATAATTATATAATCATGAATGATCCAATTACCTTATATAACAAAGAATATATTTTCCTTGCTTAAGCCTCCTATATCCATATTGGTACCCTCTCTAAAATCCAAACAACATTGTTTCATAAGTTCTAGGGTCTTCTCAAAGAACAGAAAGGAGTTACAAAGAGGAAAAAAAAGGGGGTGAGTGTATCTTGTCACATTGATAGCTACTAGAGTGTTTAAGGACTAAACAAACAAATAAAGAAAAGTTTTTAGTAGACAAAATATGTTGGTGGAACATGATCAAGGTGCATAAACCAAATTCTTAGAAAAATATTACTGTTTCAAAATAATTGAGTACTTAATTTAACCTTCTTCTGCTATTCATTTGGTTATCAGGACAGGATAAGCATGGAAGGAGAAAAAAATCAAATCTGAACAGTATCATTGATTCAAAGAATGAGAAAATAGTTCCTGGCAATCTGATGTCCTTATAAAGCCCTCAGGAAGATGGAAGAAGTCATTTCTCAATTTAAAATATACTTTTTTTGTCATCATGTTGCCCTGTTGAGATAAATTATGGAGTTACAGAGACCATAGTAGCATATAAACATCATTCCATAAATGCCTAATTTTCATGACTTTCAAATTATACTATAATGACCTTTACATTTCCTTCCAATTTTGTGATTCTGATTTGCCTAAATTCCCAGTACTATTTTTTTTAAAAATCTTTCCTTTTCCCCTGTTATAGCCACACATCTAGGTATCTTTTTGGGGCAACCTTACTGAAATACAATTCATAAGCTAAAGTAATAATTAAATGCATGTTACTTTAAAATCATGTTAATGAGTTTCTGAGTTTTTCTTAGATAAATTTTGGGTTTTTTTAACCCACTGTGCCAAGAAAAAATCCTAAATACAAGCTTGTTTTCATGAAATTTTGGATCAAATTCTCAAAGGAAAGCAGTGGGAATATGGTAGTGGGAAGAAGGTAAAGTTATCTATTCTAAAGTTTTACCCAAATAACTTTCTTAATGAGAATTTTCAAGCTATTAAATCTGATTTTCTATATGGGATGCCTCTTCCCCAGAAGCAAGTAAAAAAACAAAATCAAATATGGCCAGTGAAAATTTAATTTCCTTAAAGGTTTTTCAGGGTTGTAAAAGCATAATGGGAGAGTAAGTAAGAATTTTTAACCTCTCTAAATCGGGGGAGAGGGAAGTCACACCAAAACAGATGTGGAATACTTGTTTTTCAGTTGTTTTAATTCTTTCTGACTTTTTATTCTTGTGAAATACACTAAAGTGGTTTGCCATGTCATTCTCCAGTTCATTTTACATATAGGAAAGTGAGGCAAAAAAAATTAAGTGACTTGCCTAGGGTCACATAGTAAGTGTCTGATGCTGGTGCTCTTCCAACTCTGGGCCCAGTACTCTCTACTGTACTACCTAACTACCCTATGGTTAGAGAAGATACAATTTTGCCCATTCTCAAATAACTCCCCTCTTGGAAAGATAGCTAAAATATCATTATAATGAATTTTTCTCTACATTTTATCAACATGGAGAAAATTGAAAATCAAGAGAGGTTGTATTTTGCCTAAGCCCAAGTAACTCCCCCCAACCAAAATAAGAGATGAGGTGTGCACCTAAATATTTCAACCATAAGCTTAAATCTCTTTCCACTATAAAGTTTTTTTCTTTGTGAATATAGAATTTTTAGATAGTTATGGATCATAAACATTTTTAAGAACTATCCTGTAAACTTAATTGGCATTATGAAGGAAGGGAGGATACAATGTTCCAATTTTAAACTACTGATATACACATGGACTTTGAGAATATAAATATGAAATAGAATAGGTTTTATCCTTTCTGAAAATGAGGAGAAGGTCTAGATAAGTTTTGTGTATCATGTCATGTGGAAAATCTGAGCTTTTAAAAGAAAATGTATATTAGATGATTTTAAAAGCTGACAACCATATCAAATATTGATAGTATTTATTCAATCTGAAAATCTTGCTTTTGATACTCCATATGACTTTAATTAATTTCCCTACAATGCAAGTAGTGGTAATTTGGGTTTGCTTTAAGTGTCAGTTATGAAAATTATCATTTATCTGTAACTACAGAATCAAATTATAATTTTTTCCATGACTCAATATTTGCTGAAAGACTCTATGGAGTATTGGATAGATAATTAGTTTTGGAATCACGGTGGGTTGGGTTCAAGGCCTGTGTCTGACACATATTGACTGTGAAATGTAGGGTTACTTAACCTCCCAATATTCTAGTCAATCCTCCAAAACTCTCCATTGAAGACAAGGTGCTGACCAGCATGGGCTGAGGATGTTTCACTAGAAGTTCCCTATCCTAGCTAATCTACAAGTCCAATCATTAGCCCCTATTCTGAAATGAAAAGTGTAATTACAAGTAATAGACATTTTGAAGTTTACCCTCAGAAAAAACTTCTACTCTTAAAACCAGTTCATATTTGGTTCATATTTGGTAGAAAGATAATTGTTTCAAAATAATGAGCAAAGATACCTTCCCCCACAACCCCTCTTGTCTGCTTTTCCTCTGACTTTCTCTTTTGCTAAATCTTTTAAAATACATAATTCTTTATTACCCAAATAAAGGTTGCTTTTATTGGTATCATGTTTTCCAATATGGTAATATACAATAAAACATTTTGAGGTGAAATGAATTTTAAAAGCTTTCTTGTCTAGTCTTCAAGAACAGATGCACAGAGCCTATGACATAGTAAGTATTCAATTTGACTGACTGAGATACATTCTTATTTTATTTCCCACATAATCTGAAGCAAAAATATAGCATGTAAATTGTTCTCTATTATGTAAATAAATTGGAGTAGAACTCTAATCTTAAATACATATTCAGTAATATTGAAATATCCTCATGATGTCATAAAGTTATAGTTTTAGAATTGGAAAGAAACTGGGAAGTAATCTTTTACAATCTCCTCAATTTACTAATGAAGAAACTGAAGTAAATTGAGGGCTTACATGCCAAGGTCATTCATATAGCAAATTAAAAACCCGTGATTGGAACACATGCCTCAACCCTTGATCCAAATGTGCTAAATTTCCTCTATCACTTAAAAGTTCCTTAAAGTCAATGATTTACTAGCATTTTTTAAAAAGTATATGACAATATTCTCTACTTTTTGCGTTCCCATCTTTTCTGGTAGTTTTCCCTTTTGATCATCCCCTATCTCTTTCTTAAGTGTCAAGTATACCTTATTCACTTCCTTCTTCTTGTTTGGATTTTCCCCATATTAAAAAAAAAAAAAAAAAACAAACAAACCAAACGCCAAACTTTGAGCTATCAAGTTATGTCTTTCCTCTCTTTTATCACCAAACTCCTGCTTTAAGAAATCAGGCTATAATATTACCTTCATTTTCAAAACTTTAACTGATTTTCTATCCCCTTAGAATATATCTTTCATTCCTCTCAATATACTGAAAATGGTCTTTCTCTTCAGTGTCACTGATTTCTTTCTTGTCAAAATTCATAGTTTTTTTTCAGTATTCATTGTTTTGTCCTCTATGCAATCATTTTTGGTAATCTCTTCCTTTGGGATAATATCTCCTTTCCAGGCTTTTTGTCACACTGTTTTTTTTTTCCCTGATTCTCTTCCTATTTGTCTGAGAAACTCATTTTAATCTCTTCAGAAGATCATATACCTGCTTCCCATGTTTCCATGTTATTATCAAACAATATTTTCATATTTAGAGAGGGGAAAAAAGATTGTACATATAACTTCCAATCTCTACTAATACAATTTTCAAGTAGAAAACAAATTCATCTTGCTGGTTCCAAAGCTATCTTTCTTTTTAAAGTCTTTTTGTGGAAGTCCTATTGTTGTTATTGCAGTTGTTTTTTCCCAAGCAGTAAAGATAACATATTAATTGTCCTTTTCTTTTCTTCTTAGTTGACATCTTAATTACTAACCCCAATCTCCCATATGTATCTCCACTACTCTTTCCTTTATAAAAAAATGAGCATATTTAAGGAATTTGAATTCATGCATTCACCCTTTCTAAAAAGTGTGGGAACTAATTTCTGTACCTGTAATCTATCATGTCTGTCAGGAGTTGAAGAGCACTCTTCATCATCAGTCTTCTGGAGTTGTGGTTGGAATTATTATATTGTATCCTGTAGTTATTGTATTGTATTGGGTTGTGAAGTTATGGTATTCTAAAGTGTTCATCAGAGTTCTTAAGACTTCCAAAGATGGTTTTCTTTATACTGTTGTAGTCATTATATAAATTGTTATCCCACTTCTTCAGTATGAATTGATTCTTACAAGTATTCCTAGTTTCCTCTGAATCTTTTTCCCTTTGTGTCTTACTGCACAATAATTTTCTATTACACTCATACAGCAGAATTTATTCAGTCATTTGTTCAGGAAGTTGAGCTTCCAAGAAATGGATATTATCTTAGCTTCTAGTCCTTTTGCCTAAAATTGTGCTCTTCTCATGACTGTCAGATCCCATTGGTTTGTACATATTTTTTATGTAGATGACTCCCAACTCTACATAACTCTACATTCTACATATTCAAATATCTGTGGCATAACTTTCACTTAGTAAACATCTCCAACTTAACATGTCACAAATAGACTTAATAATCTTTCTCTAAAATTATCCTTTACACTAACTTAACAATTTTTGTTTAATGTATCACCACTCTTATAGTTATTCAGGTTTACAGCTTTAAAAAATCTTCAACATTTTCCTAAGTGGGAATAAAGGCTCCCATTTAACCCTATTCAAATAGCTAACATAGTTTGCTGTTTCTAAATTCAACATCTCTATCACCTTTTACTTTTTCTCTACTCATATCCCAAGAAAAGTTAAGGCATTCATTTCCTCTCTTTTAGATTATCACAATTTCTGAACTGATCTATCTGTATCCCTTCACTTTCCTCTCTTATCCATTAGGAAAATATATAAGTTCCTCTATTTTACACAAGTCAATGAATTATTTAGCCCAGAAGAATTTCTTGTGTGCCTACTAAATGCCTTGAATTGTGGTAATTTAATACAAAGACAAAACTAAATATGCCCTACCCTCAGGGAGCTTACACCCAGGAAGACATATACATAAATTAAAATAAGCAAAAGGGTAATCAAATAAATAAAAGGAAAAACTTTTGGAGTGAGGGAATTAGTAGTTAGGACAAAAGGAAAGACTTCTCCTTGGGAGGATTAGTTGTGTACCTTTGAAGTCCTTCATTGTCTGGTTCTTAACTTTTTAAGATGATTATTCTTCTTTTCTTCTGTACCTTCAATATGTAAGTAAAATTGGTCCATTTTCTATTCTGTAATCACTATATTCTATCACTTGCCTTTATACTTTTTCTTAAAAGTGTCTCCCTGGAATTCTCTTCCTCTCTCCTTCTCTTTACCTTAGCTCTCTAATTTCAAGACTCAACTCTCGAGCTAATTTCATCTACAAATCCTCATGATTCTACTCTCAACTCTACCTTCCTCTTAAATTTGTTAGCATTTATTTTTATGTACTTATAATACTTATTTGTAGTAAATATATTGCAATGTCACACATTCACTATTTCATTCCATTTACATAGGGGAGAGTATAGACTTCTTGAAAACACAGAGTGTTTGGTTTTTGTGTTTCTGTCTCCTACTTCTAGAAAAGTATCTGGAATATAGAAAGCTGTTAGCAGAAGCTTGCTAATTACCTGAAATACAATAAAATAATAGATTATCATTCAAAAACAATAAAAATTATCCTCATATAGATTTATTTTAAAATGTTAGAAATTTAATAAAACAATTACTGTATCCAACACATCTACTTTAATTGAGCCCAGAATACAGCTTAGCCCACAATCTTCATCAAATACACATTGCTATCAGAGGTATACTAGTTACTTAATGTTTGTTGAACTAAATTGAATTGTTAATAATAGTTATCATAAAATATTAAATATAAAAATATCTTTTTGTCTTTTTGATTTATGGTTCATTGTTTTCTTTGTTTAAAGGTTTATTTTAGTTCAAGATATGGTGCAATAGATGGTGAATACTCAGAACAATGGATAGGAGGACCTATTTTTCCAAGGTTTCAGGGCAAGAAAGATTAAAGCAATATACAATGAATTGTAAAATAATTGTGCAATTTGAAGAGGTCACTCAGGTCTATCTGTGACCTTGTTAATCATATTAGAGAAATGAACAAAAACCAAAGGCATGGTTTTTAACACGGGTTTTTATGCAATGGAAATTTAATCCATTTATTTCCTATTAACACACAAGAAAAAATCATAAACAAGCAAGAGTATAACTATTTTTGTTTAACATAGATGTTTCTCTGAATTGCAAGTATTATTTATTTTTATACCACAGTAATATTACATCACATTCATATACTACAGTTTGTTTATTATTTCTCCAAGTAATGTGCACATTCCCTGTGCCCATTTATTTGCTAGCCCAAAAAGTTTTTCTATAAATATTTTGATATACATAGGATCTTCCTTTTTTTCTTCATTCTCCTTATGTTATCTGTTTGGCAATATGACCTTTGGGCCGAAGATTTCTCTATTCTCCTGAATTTTGGTTTTGGAGCTTTCCTTCCTTCCTTAACTGACTTTTCTTTCAAAATTTTGATCTATAAGATAACCACCAAGGATTTATTAAGTAGTTACTATTTTTCATTCACTGTGCTTTTCACCAGAGAAGAAACAAATGAAGAAACTGTTTCTGTCCTCAAAGAATTCCCATTCTAATAGTCAACAACAAGCAAACTACATTAAAAAGTTATATATAGGGTAAAGTACAAGTAATCTTAGAGGAATGGACTTAACATTATGCATAACCAGAAAAGATTTCCTGATCAATTTAGGATTTTACTTAAGCCTTGAAGGAAGCCGGGGAAGTCAAGAAGCAGAAATGATAAAGGCAGGATGTCCAGACATGGAAATGCTTAAAGAAGGAATATAAAGTGTATAATTTGAGGAACAGGACCGATGAGAGTTTATAGGACCATGTCGAATAGCAGAAAGATGGAAAAAGCCTCAAAAATAGGAAGAGGCCAGGTTTTGAAGCCAAACAGGCCTTTATATTTTACTCTGGAGGTGATATGGAACCATTGGAGTATATTGAATAGAGTGAGAGTGAAATGGTCAGACCTAAATTTGAGGTATGTCCATGGGATCCTATACATCTTTTCTTAGAGGTCTGAAATTCCTTCTCTCATAAACTAAACTTTATGCCAAACCATAACTGGTATGGCTCTTTCTCTGTCATAGATTTTAAAATACAGTATTCATCACAAATACCAAAAACAACTAGCACAAAGAATGCCAAACACTCAAAAATATTTAAGAGCCTAGTGTGTGCTATATATTACTCCAAGCCCTAACTATGTACTAGATATTACTCTAAGCCCTTTATAAAGAAACAGGTAAAAGGCAATCCTTATTTGCAAGGATTTCAGAAACTTATGGGGGAAATACCATGAAAATAACTATGGTACATACTAATAAGCTGAATATAGGATTCATTAAAAATAATCAACAAACTAATGAAGATAATCAACACACTACTAGAATAAAAATAAACAACAAACTAATGAAGATAATCAACACACTACTAGAATGAAGGTATATCAAGAGAGACTTCCTATAAAAGGTACAATTTTAGATGGGAATAGAAGGAAGACAGAAGGTAGAGATGAGAAACATTCTAAGAATGACTTCTGTCTCAATGGGGTGATGATGGTATATTGGTATGGAATGCATGATTAGATCACTCTCTGTTTTGTTTAACCCTAATCCTTTGTTACAAGACTTGATATTTTTGGGAAAGGGGTGATAATTATAAGGGACAACACAGTAGGGAACAACAAAAAGCAGCATTTCTTTTTTTCTTTTTTTTTATTGAAGCTTTTTATTTGTATAACATATGGGTAGTTCCCCAACATTGATCTTTACAAAGCTTTCCATTACAAATTTTACCCCCAGTCTCCTCCCCTCCCCTAGATGGCAGGAAGTCCACTACATGTTAATAATGTTGAAATGCTTGAGAAGTTATGCAAGAAAAATCCTATCTACAAGAAAAAAAAAAAAAAAAGAATCAGAGAAAGGCAACACAATGCAAGCAAATGTCAATAGAGATCATGGAAATGATATCTTGTGGTCCACATTTCATATCCCTCTCTCTGGATGTATATGGCTTTCTTCACTGAACAACTGGAACTGGTATGAGACATTTCATTGTTGAAGAGAGCCATGTCCATCAGAATTGATCATCATATAGTATTTTTGTTGCCATGTGTAATGATCTCCTGGTTCTGCTCGTTTCACTAAGCATCAGTTCATGCAAGTCTCTGCAGGCCTCTATGAAATCGTCCTGCTGGTTGTTTCTTACAGAACAATAATATTCCATAACATTCATATACCACAATTTATTCAGCCACTCTCCAATTGATGGGCATCCCTTCAGTTTCCAGTTTCTAGCCACTACAAAAAGGGCTGCCACAAACATTCTTGCACATGTGGGTCCCTTTCCCTCCTCTAAGATCTCTTTGGGATATAGGCCCAGTAGAAACACTGCTGGGTGAAAGGGTATGCACAGTTTGACAACTTTTTGAGCATAGCTCCAAATTGCTCTCCAGAATGGTTGGATCCGTTCATAGTTCCACCAACAATGTATTAGTGTCCCAGTTTTCCCACATCCCCTCTAACATTCATTATCTTTTCCTGTCATTTTAGCCAATCTGACAGGTGTGTAGTGGTACCTCAGAGTTGTCTTAATTGGCATTTCTCTGATCAATAGTGATTTGGAGCAACTTTTCATATGACTAGAGATGGTTTTAATTTCATCATCTGAAAATTGTCTGTTCATATCCCTTGACCACTTATCTATTGAAGAGTGGCTTGAATTCTTATATATATGAGACAATTCTCTATATATTTTAGAAATGAGGCCTTTATCAGAACCATTAAATGTAAAGATGATTTCCCAATTTGATGCTTCCCTCCTAAACTTGTCTGCATTTGTTTTGTTTGTACAGAAACTTTTTAACTTAATATAATCAAAATTATCCCTCTGGTGTTCAATTAGGAGTTCCAGGTCTTCTTTGGACATAAATTTATTCCATCTCCACAGGTCTGAGAGATAAACTATATTACGTTCCTCTAACTTGCTTACAAAGTCCCTCTTTATATCTAGATCATGAACCCATTTAGATCTTATCTTGGTATGTGGTGTTAGGTATGGGTCAAGCCCTAATTTCTTCCACACTAGTTTCCAATTTTCCCAGCAGTTTTTGCCAAATAGTGAGTATTTATCCCAAAAGCTGGGGTCTTTGGGTTTATCGAATACTAGATTGTTAAGGTTATTGCCTAGATTGTCCTGATATCCTATCCTGTGCCACTGATCGACTGCTCTGTTTCTTAGCCAGTACCAAACGGTTTTGATGACCGCTGCTTTATAATATAGTTTTAGATCTGGTACAGCAAGGCCACCTTCATATGCCTTTTTTTTTCATTAATCCCCTTGAGATCCTTGACCTTTTGTTCTTCCAAATGAACTTTGCTACTATTTTTTCTAGATCTGTAAAATAATTTCTTGCGAGATTGATTGGTATGGTACTAAATAAGTAGAGTAGTTTGAGTAGTATTGTCATTTTTATTATGTTTGCTCTGCCTACCCATGGGCACTTAATATTTTTCCAATTGATTAGGTCTGATTTTATTTGTGTGG
>JAJPUD010018376.1:0-10467 GCA_023553655.1 Myrmecobius fasciatus | reverse complement strand
AAGGGAAATGGGTCTATAGTTTTCTTTCTCTGTTTTCACCCTACCTGGTTTAGCTATCAGTACCATATCGGTCTCATAGAAGGATTCTGGCAGTATACCTTCTGTTCCTATTTTCTCAAATAGTTTGTGTAGTATTGTAGCATTTCTAAACAAAATATATAGAAAGTTTATTTGTTCCAAATGTTTATGTCATTTTCACTCCAGCAAAGTCTCTTCTTGTTAGCAAGAGTCACATAGAAGTTTCCCTTCTGACTTACTCAACTGCTAGAATGAAATGTTTGTTAAGGCAAGCCAAGATCTATTAAATCTCCTGATTTTCATAGAACAGTCAGAAGAGTATTAATGAGGTAATTGAAGTCTCTAATATCCTATTTATATGCCAAATTTGAGATCGGTTTCTATTATATATCTATTCTTTCATTCTTATCAGATAGTCTCCTCTATGTGCAGGTGACAATACAATTTCTGTTTTTCTCTCAGTTTATCTTAACTAAAGTGTTCTCCATTTGCTTTTCTTCTTCTCTCTTATCCTGTTCCCATCCAAGGGAGTATATATTCTCAGAGGAATATGTTTTCACAATACACTGTGTTAAAAGAAATCATGGAATCAAGAAGAAAGGAAAAAAAAACAGACTTAAAACCAGAAAGGTCTGGATTTGAGTCCCTTTTCTGAATGTATTAGTTATGTTACCTAGTGACAAGTCTAACAAATTTTCTGCACATCTTTTTAAATGTCAGCTCCCTTGTGGAATGGAAAATGCCATTCATATCCAGAGAGAACTACAGAAAGTAAATGTGGATTGAAGCACAGTATTTTTACTTTTTTATTTGTTTACTTTTTCTTCCCCTTTGCTCTGATTTTTCTTACACAACATGACAAATATGGAAATATGTTCAAAAGGACTGTGCATGTTTAATCTATGTCAGATTGCTTGATGTTTTGGGGAGAACAAAGGTAAGGGAGACAGGGAGAAAAATTGGGAACACAAAGTTTTGCAAAAATTAATGTTGAAAACAATCTTTACAAATAGTTGGAAGGGCAGAGCCAAGATGGCAGAGAGCACACACAACTCTCTGATCTCCTCTGATCTTCTCTCAAACCAAAGCAGATTAAGCCTCTAAACTGGTTTTGGAGTGAAAGCACCCACAAATATTTGTAGTACAATACATTTCTAGAAGAAATTATTTTGGAAAAATTTCTGACCAGGTCTATTTCTATCAAGCAGGGGGACAGTCTGCAGAGCCCAAACCACAGGAAAGGGAAACCTGGGCAGGAAACCAGGACTGAGAGACAGATCTTTGCAGTTTCCAAACATTTGGGAATCTTCTGTGAGCTTCTTAGACTACTCTGTCCTTATTGCAAGCAGGTGGTTTGGCAGATTTGCCTTTTGTAAAAGGTAAATTGTAAACCGCTGAGCCCAGAAGAATGCTGCCAAAACCTAGTCCCCATTATCCAGCACCAGAAATCAATCAACAGAACTGCCCCAGGGAAAATTAAAGCAGTTGTTATTCCTTTGATTTGAACAGACCTCAAGTCTTAAAAAAATGAATAAAAAACAAAAAATAACTCTCACCATAGATAGGTTTTTTGGAGAGAGAAAATAACTGAGATTCCTAACGGTAAAGCAACTCCAGAGGAAGCCACAAAGGGAGACATGACCTGGTCCCCATTTCACAAGGCTTTCCTGGAAGATGCATAAAGAATCTTAAGAGAGTTAGAAGAAAAATGGGGAAATGAATGAGATCATTGCAAGAAGAAATGGAAAAAGCATATAAAGCCCTACAAAAGAAATATGAAAAAGACACCAATTCACTGAAAAACAATATTTGTGAAATGGAAAAATAATGCAAAATTGAACAAAAATTGCAAATTACAAAAGGAGTTAAGTAAACTGAAGGGAACAATATACTAAAAATTAGACTTGAGCAAAAGGAAGTGAATGACTCAATAAAACTTCAAGAATCAAAGAAAAATAAAAAGGAGAAAAAAATATGAAATATCTTCTACGAATAACAACTGACCTGGAAATTAGATCTAGGAGAGACAATCTAAGGATTATTAGACTTCCTGAAAGCCATGATGAAAAAAAGAACCTAGATGCTAACTTCCAGAAAATCATGAAAGAAAACTGCCCTGATATTTTAGAATTAGAAGGCAAAATAGCCATCAAAAGAATTCACCAATGACCTCCTCAGAGAAACTCCAAAATTAAATGCCCAAGGAATATTGTGGCTAAATTTCAGGACTATTGCCCCAAGGTAAAGATATCACAAGCAGCCAGAAATCACCAATTCATATACAGAGGAGCCAAAATGAGGATCACTCAGAACATATCAGCTTACACATTAAAGGATCAAAGGGCCTGAAATCTGATATTCTGAAAGGCAAAGGAATTTTGGTTACAGCCAAGAATAAGACATCCAGCTAAAATGAGCACTATCTTTGAGGGAAGAAGATGGACATTTAATGATATAAGTGAATTTCACCTATCGCTAATGAAAAGGCCAGATCTGAGAAAAAAAATGACCTTCAAACATAGAATTCAAGAAAATCATAAAAAGGTAAAAGGAAAAGACTCTTGAGAACTATACTTCTATTTTGGGTATACTTAGAGAATGTGGATATAATTTGAATCTACTTTGATAATATGAAAAAGAAATTAAAGATGGAAAGGGGATCATACTGGAAAAACAGGAAAAAGGAGTTAAAATAAGGTTAAAAAAGGAGGTAAAAATAATGTAAAATCTCATGAAGAGGAAAAGAAAACCTAATATAGTTGAAGGAAAGAAGGGAGGGGAATGAGCATTGGGTGAATCTTACTCTCATCAGATTGGGCTCTAAAAGAGAATATCAGACACATTTGTTTTCACAGATAAACTTGTCCCTCCTTATAGGAAAGTGGAAGGGAAAGGGAGAAAAGAAACAGAAAGACTAATATAAGGGAAAATAGAGGAATTAAGGGAAATGTATAAAAAAGGGGAAGGGGCTGTAAAAGGGGGAGTACTATTTGAGGGAGGGTTCATCAAAAGCAAAATACTGGGGGGAGGGGAAGGAAGAAAGGGGAAAGAGAAAAAACACAATTTAGGTTAAATAAGATCATAGGAAATATAGAATTAGCTATTTTAACTGTGAATGTGAATGGTATGAACTCTCCCATAAAATGGAAGCAGATAGCAGCTGGATTAAAAGCCAGAATCCTACAATATGTTGTTTACAAGAAACACATCTAAAGCATAGTGATACATATGGAGTGAAATAAAGAGCTGAAGCAGAATCTATTATGCTTCAGGTGAACAAAAAAAATTAAAATAAAATAAAAGAAGGGGTAGCAATCCTGATCTGAGATCAAGTAAAAGCAAGGATAGTTCTAATTAAAAGAGATAAGAAAGGAAACTATATTTTACTAAAAAGTACCACAGTTAAGGAAACAATATCAATACTAAACATACAAGCACCAAGTGATGTTGCATCCATTTTCCTAGAGGAGAATAAGAGAAATGCAAGAAGAAATAGATAGCAAAACTATACTAGTGGGGAAACTCAACCTTGCTCTCTCAGAATTAGATAAATCAAACAACAAAATAAATAAAAAAGAAGTTAAGGAAGTAAACAAAATGCTAGAAAATTTAGGTATGATAGATCTTTGGACAAAATTGAATGGAGACAGAAAGTAGTTTAATTATTTTTCAACAGTTCATGGAACTTAGACAGAAACTGATCATGTGTTAGGGTACAAAAACCTCAAAATCAAATGCAGAAAGGCAGAAATAGTAAATGCATTTTTTTCAGATCATGATGCAATAAAAATCACATGCAATATAAAGCCAGGAGAAAACAGACCAAAAGTTAATTGGAAATTAAATAATCTAATCCTAAAAAATGAATGGGTAAAACAGCAAATCATAGACACAATCAATAATTTCATCCAGGAGAATGACAATAATGAGACAATATACCAAAATTTGTGGGATACATTCAAAGCAGTTAAAAGGGGTAATTTTATATCATATAGAGATGATACTTGCATAAAATAAAGAGAAGATCAATGAATTGGGCTTGCAATTTAAAAAGCTAGAAAAATAACAAATTAAGAACCCTCAATTAAACACCAAATTAGAAATTCTGAAAATAGATGGAGAGATTAATAAAATTAAAAATAAGAAAACTATTGAATTGATAAGTAAAACTAAGAGTTGGTTTTATGAAAAAACCAACAAAATATCTAAACATTTAGTCAATTTGATTACAAAAGGAAAGAAGAAAATCAAATTGCTAGTCTCAAAAATGAAAAGGGAAAACTTTTCACCAACAAAGAAGCAAATTAGAGCAATATTTAGAAGTTATTTTGCCTAACTATATGGCAATAAATTTTATAATCTAAAAGAATTAGAGGAATATCTACAAAAATATAGGGTGCCCAGGTTCACAGAAGAAGAAATAAATTATTTAAATAGCCCCATTTTAGAAAAAGAAATAGAACAAGCTATTAATCAACTCCCTAAGAAAAAAATCTCCAGGACCACAGGGATTTGTATGTGAATGGTACCAAACATTCAAGGAACAATTAATTCCAATACTATATAAACTCTATGAAAGAAATAGGGAAAGACTCTTACCAAACTCCTTTTATGACGCAGATATAGCGCTGATATTTAAACTAAGTAGTGTGAAAACAGAGAAAGAAAATTATAGAAAAATTTCCCTAATGAACATTGTTGCAAAAATCTTAAATAAAATAACGAGATTACAGAAACTCATCCCCAGGATAATACACTCTGACCAAGTAGGATTTTTACCAGGAATGCAGGCCTGGTTCAATATTAGGAAAACTATCAGCATAATCAACTATATTAATAAACAAACTAACAAAAATCATATGATTATCTCAATAGATGTAGAAAAAGCATTTGATAAAATCCAATACCCTTTCCTATTAAAAACACTAGAAAGTATAGGAATAAATGGGCTTTTCCTTAAAATGATCAGTAGCATCTATTTAAAACCATCAGCAAGCATCATATGTAATGGAGACAAACTAAAACCATTCCCAATAAGATCAGGAGTGAAACAAGGCTGCCCACTATCACCATTACTATTTAATATTGTATTAGAAATGTTAACTTTGGCAATAAGAGAAGAAAAAGAGATAAAAGGAATTAGAGTAGGTAATGATGAAACCAAATTATCACTCTTTGCAGATGATGGTATACTTAGAGAACTCTAGAGACTCAACTAAAAAACTGCTAGGAATAATTCACAACTTTAGCAAAGTTGCAGGATACAAAATAAATTCACAAAAATTATCATCATTTTTCTATATTACCAAAAAGTTAAACAGCAAGAGATAGAAAAAGAAATTCCATTCAAAATAAATGTCGATAGTATAAAGTATTTGGGAATCTATCTGCCAAGGAACAGTCAGGAATGATATGAACTAAAATACAAAACATTTTCCACAAAAATAAAGTCAGACTTAATCAATTGGAAAAAACATCAAGTGCTCATGGGTAGGTAGAGTGAATATAATAAAAATGACAATACTACCCAAACTAATTTACTGATTTAATGCCATACCAATCAAACTCCCAAGAAATTATTTTACAGATTCAGAAAAAATATTAGCAAAGTTCATCTGGAAGAACAAAAGGTCAAGGATTTCAAGGTAATTAATGAAAAAAAAAGATGCAAAAATCTTAAAGTATTAGCAATGAGATTACAGAAAGTCATCCCCAGGATAATACACTATGACCAAATAGGATTTATACCAGGCATGCAGGGCTGGTTCAATATTAGGAAAACTATCAGCATAATCAGCTCTATTAATAACCAAATTAACAAAAACCATATGATTATCTCAATAGATGGAGAAAAAGCATTTGACAAAATCTAACACCCATTCCTATTAGAAACCCTAGAGAGTAGAAGAATAAAAGGACTTTTCATTAAAATGATCAGTAGCATTTATTTAAAACCATCAGCAACCTCATAGGTAATGGGGACAAACTAAAACCATTACCAATAAGATCAGGAGTGACACAAGGCTGCCCACTATCACCAATGCTCTTCAATATTGTATTAGAAATGTTAGCTTTGGCAATAAGAGAAGAAAAAGGGATTAAAGGAATTAGAATATGTCATCAGGAAACAAAATTTTCACTCTTTGCAGTTGATATAATGGTATACTTAAAGAATACTAGAAACTCAACTAAAACATTATTAAAAACAATTCATAACTTTAGCAAAGTTACAGGATACAAAATGAATCCACATAAATCATCAGCATTTTTATATATTACCAGCAAAGTTCAGCAGCAAGAGATAGAAAATGAAATTCCATTCAAAATAAATTTTGATAGTATGAAATATCTGGGAATATATCTGCCAAGGAAAAGTCAGGAACAATACGAACAAAACTACAAAACGCTTTCCAAATAAATAAAGTCAGACCTAATCAGTTGGAAAAATATCACACGCTCATGGGTAGACTGAGCGAATATAATAGAAATGACAATACTACCTAAATTAATGTATTTATTTACTGCCATACCAATCAAACTCTCAAGAAATTATTTTTCAGATCTAGAAAAAATAGTAACAAAGTTCATCTGGAAGAACAAAAGATCAAGAATTTCAAGGGAATTAATGAAAAAATTGCTGATGAAAAGCGCCTAGTTGTGCCAAATCTAAAACTATATTATAAAGCAGGCATCATGAAAACCATTTGATACTGGCTAAGAAATAGAGTAGTTGGTCAGTGGAATAGGATAGGATCACAGGTCAAAATAGTCAATAACTATAGCAATCTAGTGTTTGACAAACCCAAAGACTCCAGCTTTGGGGATAAGAACTCACTATTTGACAAAAACTGCTGGGAAAATTGGAAACTAGTATGGAAGAACCTAGGGCTTGACCCATCCTTAATACCACATATCAAGATAAGATCTAAATGGGTCCATGATTAAGACCTAAAGAATGATATTATAAACAAATTACAAGAAAATAGGACAGTTTACTTCTCAGATTTGTGGAAAAGAAAGGAATTTGTGTGCAAAGAACTGGAACTCATAATTTAACACTAGATAATAATTTTGATTATATTAAATTAAAAAGTTTATGTTCAAACAAAACTAATGCAGACAAGATCAGAAGGGAAGCAATACATTGGGAAATCATTTTTACATTTAAGGGTTCCTTTAAAGGCCTCATTTCTAAAATATTTAGAGAATAATCTCAAATTTATAACAATTAAAGTCATTCTCCAATTGATAAATGGTCAAAGGATATGAATAGACAATTTTCAGATGATGAAATTAAAACTATATCTAGTCATATGAAAAGATGCTCCAAATCACTATTGATCAGAGAAATGCAAATTAAAAGAACTCTAAGATACCACTTACATACTTGTCAGATTGTCTAAGATGACAGGAAAATATAATGATGAATGTTGGAGGGGATGTGGGAAAACTGAGACATTGATACATTGTTGGTGGAATTATAAATGGATCCAACAATTCTGGAGAGAAATTTGGAACTATGCTCAAAAAGTTATTAAATTGTTCATACCCTTTGACCCAGAAGTGTTTCTACTGGGCCTATTTCCCAAAGAGATCTTTAAAGGAAGGAAAGGGCCCCACATGTGCAAGAATGTTTGTGGCAGCCCTTTTTGTAGTGGCAAGAAACTGGAAACTGAAGGGATGCCCATCAGTAGGAGTATGGCTGAATAAATTATGGTATATGAATGTTATGGAATGTTATTGTTCTATAAGAAATGATCAGCATGATGATCTGATCTCAGAGAGACCCGAACAGACTTACATGAAGTGATGCTAAGTGAAATGAGCAGAACCAGGAGATCATTATATATGGGAACAATAAGACTGTATGATAATCAATTCTAATGGACATGGTTTTCTTCAACAATGAGATTATTCAAACCAGTTCCAATTGTTCAGCCATGAAGAAAGCCATATACATCCAGGGAGAGGTATGTGGGATCTGAGTGTGAACCACAACATAGCATTTTCACGCTTTATGTTGATGTTTGCTTGCATTTTGTTTTCCTTCTCTGATTTTTTTTTCTTTCTAGATCTTATTTTTCTTGTGCATCAAGATAACTATATAAATATGTATACATATGTTGAATTTATCATATAGTTTAAACATAGTTAACATGCATTGGACTACCTGCAATTTAGGAAGGGGATGTGGGGAAGGAGGGAAAAATTTTGAACAGAAAGTTTTGCAAAGGTCAATGTTGAAAAATTACCCATGCATATGTTTTACAAATAAAAAAGCTTTAATAAAAAAAAGAAAAAAACATATTTGGAAAAATAAAGTAAAGTACTGTTCAGAAAAAAAGACAGATCTCTCTCCTGCAAATTACACACACATACATATACACAGACAACACACACATTCACACATACACACACACTGACTAATGCATATCTCCTATACAATACTACTCTCTACTATTTCCTTTACATGCTTTATTCACTTATCTACTAACTTTTAAAGCCAGGATTTGAACTCACAATTTTCCTTTTTTAGTTCCAGTTCTCTTTTCTCAGCATTACATTGTCTCTCAAGATTTGTAGAATTGTAGAATCATGTTCTATCAGAAAGCTTTTTAAAAATTGTCCTTTAAAAAATGTTTGTTTTCATAAAAAAGACATATTCCTCCCATTCACTGTAACTTGTGAGATTTGATGCTGCTGATTATTACTGCAACATCAATAAAATAAGCAATATGACACAGATTCCATTATTATAAGGTAAAAGAAATCCCAGAGGTCCTAGAAAATTATTTTTATTCAATTCTCTGTCTTTACTGGATCTTGCTTTGAAAATACAATTTTGGCCTTTGTTTTGACAGACTGCAATTTATTTCCCTTGTCCCCTTTTGAAACCTGCAGAGTTTACTATGACTTTCCTTTTTGTTAGTATTTAAGATGCACTTCACTTCAAATTGTTCTCTTCTCTATTTGTTTCTATCCTTTTTTTTTTTAGTGTGTGATACTATTCAGATGTTGTTTCAGGCTTCAATATGATCTTTTATTTTATGCTCTATCACCCTGTGGAGAACTCATTTCTCCAGTTATATCTGTCAGTAAAGAAACGTCATAACCCTAACACTTATAATACAATCTCACTTGTATGACACTGAAAGCCTAACTCATTTTAATATCTTTTCTATATCCTCTGAAACCTTTCACACAGGAAAGGCATCTTTAGGGTGACAATTCCTACCCTCTTTTCTAACATATTTCCTTTAACTTCTGATCTTTTGTATTTCCTACTGAATCTTTATTCAGTTTGGAAAATATTGATTGGTTGAATATATCTCATTATTATAGCAACATAATACTATGTCGATGTGACCTAGAAAGGATATTTGACCTACTTTGACAAACACAGGAATTATGCATTTTGTTAGAGGAGCCACAGACATGTATCTTTACATACCTGTGTTTTTTCTCTTCCTCCCATTCCTTCTATTTCTTATCCATTTCCCTTTTGTGTTTCTCTTCCTATTTTCCTTTCCTATTTCTCTTCTCATTCTCTTTGTTCCCCTACTTTCCCCTCTTTCCCTCCTTTTCCTTCTTTCTTATTTTTCTCATAATTCATACAAAGCAGGGGCTATTTTATTTTGGCCTTTGTATTTGCAACACTTAGCATCAGATCTTTTATATAATACGAACTGAATACATTTTTGTAGACTGACATAATAGCTCTTTAACAAATGTTTTCTGATTGGCAAAATTATTTTCTCTTCCATGTGTACAAGAAAAATACTGTTAGTAAATGCTGCATGAATTTTAGGGATATTTAGCCTTCTAGATTTTAGTAATTTGAAAAGGTTACTATAATAGTGTAATGAACAATAAATAGAATATTATAAGGCTTCCTATTTTAATTTGATTCTAATTTGACACATTTTTAATGTTGAAATTTTAGTGGTAAGAGTATAGTTGCTAATTCTCTTTAATATCATTCAGTACAGTTCTCTGTGATTTCTCGGAAGAAGAGCTATCTTTAATCAATGACTTCAAAATTCTGTCACCATTATTTTGTCACAGAAAATGACTCCAAATCTCTCCAAAGCATGACTCATTAAACAGTACAGGTACTAATGCCAGTGGGATATATATTTTTTCAAAAGTATAAGACAGTCTATACCTGGAGTTACAGCAAGAATACAGCAGAACTAACAAACAGTAAACTTAACAGAGGAGGTTTATGAATCCTTGATAAGATCCTAAATCATGGGGCTATAGCACAAACTGGTAAGGGCAGAACAAAGCCCCACAGTTGACTGTGTTTTTTTATTATTGATAATGGAAATTTATATTTGAAAGAAGAATTATTGGATATCTTGATTACAGATTTTGTGAACTGAAAAGGTATATTTTACTAATTTTGATAGAATGAGGAACGGTGTAGAATTTTATTGACCAGTTACA
>JAJPUD010018375.1:0-28831 GCA_023553655.1 Myrmecobius fasciatus | reverse complement strand
AGGGTTTTTAATTTGCTCTTTTTCTAGCTTTTTTAATTGTAAGCCCAATTCACTGACCTTCTCTTTCTTTATTTTATGCAAGTAAGCATCTAGAGATATAAAATTACTCCTTATAATTTCTTTGGCCATATCCTACAAATTTTGGTATGTTGTCTCCTTATTGTCAATCTCCTGGATGAAATTATCGATTGTGTCTATGATTTGCTTTTTCACCCATTCATTCTTTAGGATTAGATTATTTAATTTCCAATTAACTTTTGGTCTATTTTCTCCTGGCCTTATATTACATGTGATTTTTATTGCATCATGATCTGAAAAGAATGCATTTACTCTTTCTGCCTTTCTGCATTTGATTTTGAGGTTTTTGTGCCCTAACACATGGTCAATTTTTGTATAAGTTCCATGAACCCCTGAGAAAAAAGTAAACTCCCTTCTGTCTCCATTCAATTTTCTCCAAAGATCTATCATACCTCACTGTCCTAACATTTCGTTTACCTCCCTATCTTCTTTCTTATTTATTTTGTGGTTTGATTTATCTAATTCTGTAAGAGCAAGGTTGAGATCCCACACTAGTATAGTTTTGTTGTATGTTTCCTCTTGCATCGCTCTTAATTTCTCCTCTAGGAATTTGGATGCTCTACCACTTGGTGCATATATGTTTAGTATTGATATCGTTTCATTATCTATGGTACCCTTTAGTAAAATATAGTTTCCTTCCTTATCTCTTTTAATTATAGCTATCTTTGCTTTTACTTGATCTGAGAAAAGGATTGCTTCCCCTGCTTTTTTTTGTTCACTTGAAGCACAATAGATTCTGCTCCAGCCCTTTACCTTCACTTTGTATGTATCTCTATGTTTTAGATGTGTTTCTTGTAAACAACATATTGGAGGATTCTGGCTTTTAATCCTATCTGCTATCTGCTACTGTTTAATGGGAGGGTTCATGCCTTCCACATTCACAGTTAAAATAACTAAATCTGTATTTCCTGCCATCTTATTTATTTACCCAAAGTTATGCTTTTCTCTTTTCTTTCATCCTTCCCTCCTCCCCAGTATTTTGCTTTTGATGACCACTTCCCTCAAACAGTCCTCCCCCCTTTAGAGTCTCTTTCCCTTTTTTACACCTTTCCCCTAATTCTTCTATTTTCTTTTCTATTAGTCTATCCTTTTTTTTTTCTCCTTTCCCTCCTACTTCCCTATAAGGAAGGACAAGTTTTTCTGTGAAACCAAATCTGTCTGATATACTCTTTTAGAGCCCAATCTGATGAGGGTAAGATTCACACAGTGCTCATCACCCTCCATTTTTTCCCTCAATTATATTATTTTTTTTGCCTCTTCATGAAATTTTACCTTATTTTTATCTCTTTTATTAAACTTTATTTTACTTCCCCCCCTTTTCCAGTATGACAGCCCTTCCACCTCTAGTTTTTTTCATTTTATCAAAGCAAAATCAAATTATACCCCCTTCTTTAAGTATACCCATAGTAGAAATCTGTTGTCAAGAGTTCTTTCCTTTTTTACCTTTTTATGCTTCTCTTGAGTTCTGTGTTTGGAAATCAATTTTTTTGTTCAGATCTGGTCTTTTCATTAAAATAGGTGAAATTCTCCTATATCATTGAATGACCATCTTCTTCCCTGGAAGATAATGCTCATTTTAGCTGGATAACTTATTCTTGGCTGTAATCCAAGTTCCTTTGCCTTTTGGAATATCTGATTCCAGGTCCTTTGATCCTTTAATGTAAAAGCTGACAGATCTTGTGTGATTCCAATTACAGTTCCTCATTATTTGAATTGTTTCTTTCTAGCTACTTGCAATATCTTTTCCTTGGTGCGATAGTCCTGAAATTTAGCCACCATATTCCATGGGGTTTTAATTTGGGGGTCTCTTTCAGGAGGTGATTGGTGACTTCTTTCGATGGTGATTTTGCCTTCTGATTCTAAAACATAAGGCCAGTTTTCTTTCATGATTTCCTGGAAGATGGCATCTAGATTCTTTTTTTCATCATGGCTTTCAGAGAGTCCAATAATCCTTAAATTGTCTCTCCTTGATCTGTTTTCCAAGTCAGTTGTTTTTCCTAGGAGATATTTCATATTTTCTCCTCTTTTTCATTTTTTTTGTTTTTGTTTGACTGATTCTTGAAGCCTTATTGAATTATTCACTTCCATTTGTTCAATTCTAATTTTAAAGTATTATTTTCTTCAGGTACCTTTTTTAGTTCCTTTTGTAACTGGCCAATTGAATATTTTTTGTTCATTGCAGTCTTTTTGCATTTTACCAATTTTGTTTTTCAGTGAATTGTTGTTTTTTTCCCATTTCACCAACTTTGTTTTTCACTGAGTTGGTGTCTTTTTCCATTTCACCATTTTTGGTTTTCGGTGAATTGGTGTCTTTTTCATATCTTTTTTTGTAGGGCATCATATCCTTCTTATAATGATCTCAATTCATTTATCCATTTTTCTTCTAACTCTCTTTTGAGATTCTTTATGCAATCTTCCAGGAAAGCCTTGTGAAATGGGGACCAGCTCATGTCTACCTTTGTGGCTTCCTCTGCAGTTGCTTTACTTTTAGGAACCTCAGGATCTGAGGTCTGCCCTTCTTTCTCTCCATAAAACCTGCCTATGGTGAGAGTTCTTTTCTGATTCTTACTTATTTTTTAGAGCTTGAGGTCTATTTAAAGCAGAGGACTGGCAACCACTTTCATTTGCCCTGGGACAGTTTGGCTAATTGACTTCTGGTGCTGGGGTCTCTAAGCTAGGTCTTGTGTTCTCAGTGGTTTGCAATCTACCTTTTACTAAAGGCAGATCTGCCAAAACACCTGCCCGCAACCAGAGCAAAGTGGCCCAAGCATCTCCCAAGGACTTCCCAGGGACTTAGAATCCTCCATGCTCTGTCCCAGCCCTGTCTTCTACCCTGGCTGCACACTGCCATCTCAGTTCAGCAAACTATCTGATCCCCTGCCTGTCTGAAACAGATCTGCTCCAAAGTTCTTCCAAGGTAACTTTTGCTGGAAATGTGTTGTACTCCAAGTATTTAGGGGAGCCTTCATTCCAGAATCAGTTCAGATGCTTAATCTGGTGTTGGTTTGAGAAAAGATCAGAGGAGGTCACAGAGAGTCATGTGTGCACTCTGCCATCTTGGCTCCTGTCCCCCAAAAAAATTCAATTTAAAAAATATAAAAGAAAGTTAATTTATGCCAGGGCTATTTCCAATTGTCTTGATTTCTAACTTGCTACTGGATCCAGTACTCCCTCACTTAAATCCAATTCATTTGCCTGTCATAGCATCACCTCCTTAATATCATGGTTCTCTTAAAGAATGAAGGAAAACAATAGGAATAAAAATAAAATATATATAATGTCTAATATGTGCCAGACACCATATTAAGCATGTTACAAACATTATCTCATTTGATCCTCACAACTGATTCATTTTACAGATGAAGAAACTGAGGCAAAGAGTGTTTAAATCCCTTACCCAGAGTCACACAGATAGTAGGTCTCTAATGTCAAATTTGAACTCAGGTCTTCCATGGGCTGGCTCTCTAACTATTGTTCCACCTAGCTGCTATGGCATGTCTCTGTACTCAAAGTCTAGTATCTGATTAGGAAGGACTTTGAAGTGGGATTTAACATCTATATGACTTTGTACAAGTATTTAGCTTCCTTGATCCTCAATTTCTTTTTTCCGTAAAATGAGAATTTGAGTAGTTGGACTTTGAAGTCCCTTCCAGTTTTAGATCTTTAATAACATGAACTGGATAAAGTGGAAATTACCCACCAGATTTTTAAGGAGTTTTTGAATACTAGGTAAGTAACATAATAATGATGAGGGTCTGCTTAATCATAAGATCTGTGTGCTTCCCTGCTGTGATTTCATTAGTTTTCTAATGTATTATAGAATAGGTATATGAAATAATTGGAATAAATGCTATATTGGTTTCCTTATTGGTATTAGTGGTCTTTCATTCCTGAAGATGACCAATGTGAGAGCCACTCTGATTGGATTGGTTGTGTGAAGTAGAGAATGATAGAGTTTCCATCCTCCTCAAAAAGTGTAAGTCAAAAACAACCATGCCTCCCCGGAGAGTGATAGAAATCACCAGTCAATAAACAGGAGTCACCCACAAGTTTGCCTCACTAATTTGGTAATATAAGATAAAGAAGAAGACAAGTCATCCCAATTAACTGACCTTATCATAGTTGGTGCTGAAGGAAAATCAAGGATGATACTTAGAAGATTGTGCATATTTAGAGAGATTCATAAACAAATGAGCTAGCATCTGATTTGCAAGGGTAGAAAATAGAGATAATGCAATATAGAACAAGGCTTCCAGACTTAGATCAAATGCTTGGCACATAGTGAGCCCTCAAATACTTGCTAATTTGTTGTATAGAGAGAAAGTCACTGAACGGAGTTGTCAAACATTTATGTGATTAAAGAATTCTCAAATATCGAAGGGGAACAGAGAAACAATATTACCAATATTTTGTAAAAATAACTATTGGGCACCAAATGGCTCCTCTCAGAACTTTTTTTGTGCACAGGGGACCCTAATTATCTCTAGGACTTGCCAGTTCTTCTATAATTCTCCCTTAAGAACCATGGAGTCTTTTTATCTGTCCTGTAGCTAAATTCTCTTATAAATACCTGTTCCCCTATTAGAATATGAACTCCTAGATGGCAGGGACTTCCTTGCTTTTTCTATCTGAATTCCTAGTACTCAGTACAGTTCTTGCCTTGAGCAAGTTTTATCCCTATTACACGTACACATACATACACACACACAAATATGGTAAAAGACACACTTTGCCTAGTGTGTCCATGAGCATTGTAGACAGGAAAGAAAGGAGAGAGACTGTGTGTCACAGGATATTATTAAGTAAATATAATCTTTTCCCTGTGACTACTTAAGATCTTAAGCCCCAGATATGGAGAAATTCTCTGAGGAGGGCAAGCAGAACCTGTTGCCAAATTGGTTTTATAGGGTCTCTTACTGAATGGAACAAGCAAAAATTGGCTCTAGTTGGTAAACTTTATTCAGGATTTGGCCCTGCCTTCCCAAGCCACCAAACAAAAACATTTACAACCATTAGGAAACTCACAGAGTGTTTGATATACTGCTATAGAATTCCATACTCCACAGCTTCCGATAAAAAATTCCACTTTACACCAAGAAAGTCTAATATTTGGCTCAGGAACTCAGAAAATAAAATGAACTTTCCATATACCATATTGCCCTTAAGCATTTGCCATTATGGAATGTTGGAAAAGTTTGTTAAAGATTCAAATAAAATGGCTTTAGGAAGGCCATACCATACATGGCTGTAGAGAGGTATTACAGATGGTTGTTTTATACATTGGGAAGGAATATAATAATTTCTATAGGCATTTTGAATTGCTCTCAGGGTGCCCTATATCTGTTAAAAGTTGTGGACAGTTGGTATTGGTCTTAATATTATATTACTAATATTAGTATTACTAATATTAGTAATACTAATATTAGTATTATATTGCCAAAACAATGATCCAGGCCTCCCAAAGCCCATAGACTAAGTCTGATCTCAAAAGTCAGTCAAGTCACTGAAGCTCATTGCCAGGGAGTTTTCTCAACTTTTTGGTCCCTGTACCCTTGACTTTCAGTAAACATATCCCCATATATCTACTTGATATGAAAAGTAACACATTACAAATTCATAATGCATATGTACATAAAATGAGATAAAATAGTTTTTTTGTTTTTTTTTTTTAGTTTCCTTCCCCCACTAACATAGGCTAATATATATACTGGTCAAATATTCCATGTACTCTCTTCATAAAATCATATTCCCAGGGATATCTATATCATAGATTGAGAGATTTTGCCTTATACCTTATAAGCAATGGCTTTAAATCAAACTACTTATTTTTGGAGGAGCATCATACCCAGGATTTCATTAAGATTTATCCTTGTCTTCTGAAAAAGATATTAAGGAGCATATCCATACTCTCCATTGGAAAGTACATATATTGAATATAGAACTTCCCTGATTAATATTCCTTCCATTAATATACACATTCAAATTTTTTTGTCCTGTGTACAATGCTATGTACATTGCCTTTGCATGTCCTGTGTACATGCAAAGGAAGAGGAAGACTATCCTAGTGTTTTTCAAGATGCCTTTGATGCTTATGTGTAATGATGGGAAAGAAAGAAAATTCAATCAGTATATATACATATATATGTATATATGTGTGTATGTTCATCTAATGCATAAAATATTTTGTTCTATTCCCTTAATTTAATTTTGTGTGAATTTTTTCTCAAATATTTTATCATAACCAACATACTGTTGGATTCTTCTATCAAGTTTATCCACTCATCTCTATTTTATGAGTGAGTTCATTTCATTCATGTTTATAATTATTATTGTTAACTGTGTATTTCTCTCTGTTCTATCCTTGTATTCTTTTCATTCTTTATGCCAGGGAAAGAAAGGGAAGGGAAGGAACTTTAATTCCTTTTTAAGGTTAGCCCACCATCATGGCATAATCCTCCACTTGCCATACCTTAATGGAGTCTTTCTCTTTAATGGTGTCTTAGATTCCTTGCTAATTGCTAAAAAAACATTTCTTTTCTAAAAAACCCTTATGGATTTGGCCCAGTCTTAGCAACATTTAAAATCTTTTCTCTTGATATGAGGAATGTCTAAGCCTATAAATTCTTTTGAGACAACCTGCAACACTAACATAATGCCAATATGCTTTTGGGGTATCATCTTTATACCCCATCATTTTGGTGAGTAACTCCATCACTTTGGTGCCATTATACTAGAAGTCTGGTTGTACCCTCATACCTCAAAACTGTTTTGCATAATAGTAAGTACAGTACTTAATAAATGCTTCATTCATTCATTCAATATTCTGATTCTATAGGTTTCTTCACTTTCCTTTTTTTTTTAATGACTTGGAGTGACTATATTTCTAGCACTGGCTCTTATAAATTCACTTCCCATCTATTTTGTACTTATATTGATATAAGTATATTGTTGCTCTCATTAGAATAATCAGAAGTAGAATTTGATCTTTTTCTGGTTGTTTCATTGCTGAGCACAAAAACTGACACATAGTAAAGTTTTAATAAATAATTATAACCAGGTGGCATTTAGGTAGAACTTTGTTTTGCAAAATATTTTGCATAAATTATTTCATTTGATCCTTACATTAACCATGTCAAGTAGGTATTATTATCCTCATTACATACATCAGAAAACTGAGGCTGAGAGCTTAATGGATTTTCCCAACATCTCAGAGATAATAAGTGTCTGAGACGTTTCAAACTCAGATCTTCCTATCTCCATATAAAGGATTTATGCCCATTGTCCTATTTATACCCATCTAAATTGGTAATTGTTAATTAGTTAAAAGCCATTTGAACAGATAGCATTGCCAAAACTCCATAGAAGATTACAGGAGCTCATATTTGGATCTTACAAAACTTCTTTCTGACACAGAAGGAAGACTCTAGGGGGAAAAATGCCCCAAAACAACAACAAGAAGAACAACAACAACAAAAAAAAAAGAAACCAAGCCACGGAGTCTTTTCTAAATGAGCCTTGTCTTAGTGTTCAGAAGACAAGGAGAGCTCTATTCCATTTGCTATAGTGTCTACAATTCTTTTTACACACTGCTTTTTATGCCATCAGTCCAGATTGCTATAGTAAAGCAGGTGCCACAGTTCAGCAGCTTCTAATGTGAAAATGAATGATTTTCGTATTTCCTCCTATTATGGCCCACTCCTTTCTGACTCTAGGAGAGCTATCACTATATCGTATTAATGCTTCTCCTACCAACCTCCCATTGACCTGTGACTATATCCATGAGCAATAGAGATTGAACATCATAACCATCTGCTCACTGACAACACACACACACACACACACACACACACACACACACACACACAAACACAGTAACAGAATGAGGACTCAGAAAGAAACTAAGATTGCCTAAATCATAGAAAAACATTTCCACTTTTGCTGAAAGGCAATGGAAAAGTCCCATACTTGGAAGCTGAGTAACAAAACTAGAGGTCTAGTTTGAGGTTTTGCCATGCCAAATTGGAAGACTTTGGACAAGTCTCACAAATCTCTTCTGCCTCAGTTTCCTCCACCATCATTTGAAGATCATTTGCCCAAAGCTAGAAGGGACATGAGGCCATTTAATCCAAAGTCCTAATTCACAGATGAATTTAGTGAATTTTAAAAAATCATATAGGTAGCAAGTGGAAGACAAAGAATTTAAATCCAGTTCCTCTGACTCTAGGATAAGACTTTTTCTTCTATTTTCTCCCATAGGGTCTATTATAGTAGCATTATGTCCCACTACAGTAACATCATAAAATTGGAAGTAGCTTCAGACACTGAGTTCCATCCATAATTAAGCAAATAATTCCTTCTACATATCCTCTGTAAGAAGCCTTACCTAAATAATTCCAGGTATAGGGAATCTACTATCTGGTAAAGCAGCCCAATTTTTGGGACATTCATTGTTAGGATTTTTTTTAAATGCTAAGACAAATCCAATTGAATTCCAGTCATTAAACTTTTCTTAGGCATTCACCATATGCAAGGCATTGTATTAAGGGAGATACAGAAACAACAACAACAACAACAACAACAACAACCCTGCCTTCAGTTGCTGACATTCTATTTCTCTTCAGGAATTTCCTCAGACCAGGCTTTAGAAAACTAATCCCTCTTTCTATGGATAGCTCTTCAAATACACGGGGAGAGCTTTAGTAACACCACTGAATCTTTTCTTCACTATCTTACACATCCTCAAGTATTTTCCACTAATTAAAGGGTTTATTTCATGGAGTTTACATGAATAATATATGAATAATATAAAAACATGGAAAATAAAATATAATATGCTTACAATATGCAGATATTATGCATGTATATGTTTTTACTATTTGTGTACACATATATATGCATATATATATGTGTGTGTGTATACATCTGCATACACTCACACTATATATATGCATATATACACACATATCTACATATGCACAGGCAAACATATATATATATATATGCATACAATATCTTTATACATAGATAGAATGTGTATGTATATATGTATGCATATGGCACATTTGGACTTGGAATCAAAAATACATGGTTTGAATTTGTCTTAGAAAATTATTAGGTGTGTGACCTTTGGCAAATCACTTAACTTCCACATGCCTCAGTTTCCTCATCTGTCAAATTAAGTGGGGATAATTTTAGTGCCTATCTCCCCAAGGTAATTGTAAGGATGAAATGAAACAATGTTTGTAAAGAACTTTATAAGCCTTGAAGCTCTATAAACATGCTAAATATCTTATATATGGTATGTATAAAGATATATGTAAAATATATGTGTGCTTAGATATAGATAAATATAGATATATGTGATATAGATATAATGTCTGTGATGATAGAGTTCTAAATAATCACTCTGAAAATTTAATAATAGGCTTTCTTGGACCAGTTTGAAAAATTGTCTCCCTATACCTATGTTTTTCTCGACAGTATTTTATTTTTCCAAATACATATAGAAATAGTTTTCAACATTTATTTTTGTAAGATTTTGTGGTCCAAATTTCTCTCCCTCCTTCCCTTATCTCCCCCCCTCCCCAAGACAATGAGCAATTTGATATAGGTTAAATATATGCAATACTTTAAAACAAATTTCTATATTTATCATATTGACCAGTACATCTTTGTTTGAATTAGATGTGGTCCAAGAGCCTTTGACATCAGCCATGGTCACTGGTATGTTTTAAAAAAGAACGTTGAACAATAAGATGTTTCATATTCTTATGGAGGATGGGAGAAGAGTAGTGTGAAGAGTACTCATGAAGTGAAGGTGCACTTGCACAAAGCATCCAGTAGAGAGCAATAGCAAACACAGACTGGCACCATACAATTAGGCCACGTGTATGACACTAAAACAACTAATTGAAAATTAAAGTTAATTAAAGCAACTTTAGACGAAATGAGGAGGTGTGGAAGTGGGAGAGTTGGTAGGTGTAATTATCTTTTTCTTTATTCCAGTTTTTTTTTTAAATATATGTTTTGCTTTTCTTTATGACTTTAGTCCAAAGTGATCTGTGTGTAGATAGAGTTTAACTGTAAGTTTCCAACAAGGTTCCATGATTTCTTGTTCCGGCCTTCTTTTCCAATCATCTCTTTCCTATTTGCTTGCCTAGGATGAGTAATGCTTCTAGTCTGGCCAATAGGAGAAAAAAGACTTTTCACTGCCTTTTTTTTTTTTAATCTGCTTGTTACTACCATGTGAAAGAAGGCTGTGCTAGTATAAACATTTTCAAAGAGTTATTAAATGGTTTGTAGTTTTTGTAGGGCAGCTTCGAAGGATTTCCATGGAGAAGAGGAGGGAAGAGCTCCAGGAAATATTTGGAAAAACAAGACTGACTATTGTTCCCTTTGGCTCCCCTTAGTCTGCAACTGTTAGAATATTGAAGTCACTAGTGAAATCATTGATGGTTTTTCAGAGAAGGGTAACACCTTTCAGAATTAAGAGAAAGTTGTTTAAAAAAATTAGTAATTTCAGGAGGCTCAGCATGACATTTTTCATTAATACCTTCTCTCTTTTTTGTTACAATCAATAAACTCTGAAATCCCTAAGATAGACTTGGTGAAACAATGAATTGTAGGAAGACCCCTTTCTTTCCACCTTGATAGGGAGTGATTTCCTTTGAACAACCAGTAGAGACACAGTGACCATTCATCCTATTTTAATTTAGAAGGGCCAATTTTTTGAATTCTTGATCTGTACAAATGGACAATAATAGTTGCTTATATCATATTTGTTGTTTATTTATTTTTACATCATAATATTCATTTTTTCTTTACATTTATTGTTTTGGTTTTTTTTTGAAGGTAGAAAAAAATGGGCAGATTCTCTAAGACAGAAACTATTAACATTTTTACTATCAACAGGCAGTTAGTTGGCTAGGGGATAAAATATTGAATTTGAAGTTATAAAGAACTGAGTTCAACTTCTGCCTAAGATACTTACTAGCTGTATAATCCTGGAGAAGTCATTTAAACTTTTAGCCTCAGTTTATTTTTCTTTAAAGTAAGGATAATAATATTGCCTACCTACCAGGGTTACTAAGGACATCAATTGAGGTAGTATATGTAAAATCCTTTGTAAATCCTAAAGTGCTATATAACTGCTAGTTATTATTCTACACCAAAGCCTGAACTTGAAAATGGGTGATCTAAACCCTAACTCACCCACTCACTACCTGTGTAGCTTTGGAAGCCTCAAATTCTTCTTGCATAAAATAAGGAGATTGGATTCATGTGTTAATTAAGGGATTTTTCAGATCTAAATTCTATGATCCTCTGATTTAGACAGGTTAAGATATGTTTCTGTATATGTGAAAGAGGCAATTCACTTTATAAGCTGATTCTTACAGGATTCCTTTGATAAGTAAGATTCCCTGGAACATTGTAACTATCAAATTAAATCAACAAGTATTTCCTGAGTACCTAATATGTGAAAGACAAAGTATTGGATACATTGGGAAAAATAAAAGAATAAAACATGGTCCCTGCTTTCCAGAATTCTAAATATGATTCTATTTATAAAAATTACATTTATACAGAGATATTAAACAAGACAACTCTTGTGTGAACAGAGGTCCATCCAGAGCTCATCAGATACATAGCAATTAGGTAGTACAGTTGACAGAATGCTGGATTTTGAGTTAGGAAGATTGCTTATGAGTTCACATCTGCCCTCAGGTACTTAATACCTATGTGCTTTTGGGTAAGTCACTTGCCCAGTTTGTCTCAGTTTTCTCATCTGTAAAGTTAGTTACAGAAGAAAATGCCAAATCACTCCAGTATCGTTGCCAAGAAAACGCTAAATGAAGAATTGAACACTACTAAAAACTGACAGCATAGCAACATCTACATCTATATTTATAATTATATCTGTATCAATATCTATATCTATCTATTAAAATATGTGTATTAATACATAAATAGGCACATACATAAACACTTTAATAACCTAAACATGTTCATATTTAAATGTCATATACAACACATATCTTTGTCTTTATGTGGCTGAAAACTTTAAATAGATGCTACAACTATTCATGAACAAGCTGACTTCAGTTGGGAATGTCTTAACATGTCATGAAGTCAATCATTAAGTTTAGGTTGCATTATATTTTTAGTTGCAATATTTATTCAATTAATGAATTGTTTCTGATATGCTTATAAAGAATATTAGGATTATCTATTTTTCTCTGAATGAAGGAGAAAACAAAGTCCACTTTTCTTAAGTGCCTTGACTACGATCTCAGTATTTAAACGAAGATTAAAATTCAGAACCCCAGGTCTGAGTTTGGAATTAGGAACCTCAGGGGTAAGGTTAGAACTCAGAATCTTGGAACTAAATTTAAACCTGTTTTTGGAATTATAGCTCAAACCACCAGAGTTGAGATTAGAATTTGGAACACTCAGCCTTTTGATCAGAATTTAATGTATTATGGCTTTGTGAGCACTAGGACTATTATTGGAATTTTAAGCCCCCAAGGATTAGACTTCAGGACTGAGATTAGAACTCAGATCCTCAAGACTGCTTTAGGAATCTCAAGCCCCAGAAATAACCTGGATTTGTACTCTGGGATCTATGAGAAGAATTTGGAATCTCAGGGCTGAAACTGGAACTTATATTGTCAAACTCAGCTTTCTTTTTTCAAGGATTATTCTTGAACTGCTGACATCCTGGTCAAAGTAAAGTACTAAGCCCTTTAAAATGAGACACTTCTTTAAGATGCCCTATCAGTTGCATTTCTGGTCATTCTGCCTCCAAGGTCTTGTTTTCTCAGATGGCTTTGTCAATAATCTGACAAAGTATTTTTTGTACTTTTACCAGCTAGATATATCTGTTGCCCTGCACCATGAACCACACCTTAGTGAAGCTAGAAAGATACCAAGGACACTTATTAAAGATGGGTACTCCCAATTCACAACCCTTTCTCAGTCCATGTAATGGAGACCAGTTATACAAACACACAGTAGTGATGTCAGGGATGTGAATAACTCTGGTATCTTAGCAATTTAGGAAGGTGAAGATCAAAGGATACTTTTTCCACCCACAGTTTTGGGGAATGAGTAATTTTACCAACTTAGACTGTTTCAAATTAATGGGCTCGGTAACTTCAGAAAAGAAAAAAAAAAGTGGGGAGGGGGTAAATGATTTGAAAAACAAAAGCCAGACAGAGACAAAGTAAAGCTGAGTGTTCGGGAATTCTGACACCATTTGTTAGATCAATCTTCTGAAGCTATAATCATTTGACCCTCACCTGATTCTCATCCAGAATGCTAATATGTAAGTTTTCACAAAATGTAAGATGCATCTTTCAAGTTCTTGTATGTGTGAATCAAAGACTCTTCCTTGCTTAAGGCGGGGGGAGGGGGGCAAAGGGAGGGAGGAAACAACTTTCAGAAAGTTGCATTCAAGTGAAATCCATTAGCATATTTAAAAAAAAAAACAATTGTTGTTTGAGTTGTGTTGTCCTCTTGAAGTGTTAGATTGGACACAGATACCTCCATAGTAAATCTGTTCAGCTAAAAATTAAATCACAAATTCTCATATATTTTAAGCATGGGACCAGTAAAACAATAGTAATATACAGTATATCCTACATATTCCATATATATAATATGACACAAAATTTCGGTTAAAAGAAAAAATAACAAAATGATACAGCGTTGATAATGCCAAGAATAAAATTTAAATGAATCACTTAATGGGTACAGTGTGTTATAGTAGAAAGAGCACTGGAATAGGTATGAAATTTTTTTTTATCTTTAATACTTATATTTATTTCTTCAAATTATATGTAATAACTAATTTTTAATATTCTTTTTAAAAATTTTAAGTTCTAAATTCTATCCCTCCTTCTTCTCTCTCCCCTCTGTGAGAAGACAAGCAATTTGATGTATATTAATGTATATTACACATACACAGTCATGTAAAATGTACTTCCATATTAGACATATTGTGAAAGAAAACACAGACCAAAAAAACAAAAAACAAAAAAAAACAAACCAAAATCCAATCAAAGCAAGAAAAATAAAGAGAAATAAAAATATGTTTCAATCTGCATTCAGACTCCAACAGTTTTTTCTCTGAAGGTGAATAATATTTTTCATCATAAGGAGGACATGGGTTTCATTAGTAGCTCTGTTGCATCAAAATTGTGTAAACTAGGGCATAGGAAACATAACATCATTTTAAGAGATAACACTAGCAGCTAAGAAAATGAGGGAAAGTTTCAAATAAGGCTTCAACTTAACATAAATTGAAGATGAATAAAGGTCTTATCTTATTGACAAGATTTTTCTTTCTTTTGTTCTTCTGGATGTACTTCTATCCAACAGTACAATCATTGCCCAACTTTGGGCCTCAGTGTTCTTATCAGTAAAATAGGATTGGATGAGATTATTTCTGAGGCTCCTTCTTCAAGCAGCCTCTAATATTCCATGAAAAACAGATATATTAAGTAATAACATCAGTAAACATTTCATCAAGTATTAATGAATTAGATTGTACCTATCACATTTACTTATAAGCATGTTGATATTTTTCATGTTGTTCAGTTTACAGATCCAGAAAACTGAAACTGAATATTTGCATCTATGGAAAGATCTTGAGGACTAGAGGTAGGATTTCAAGCCTTAGGCTTAGATAAATGTGCTTCTATCTTCCATGCCACAGTTTTACAAGGATGATGTTTGAGACCTCTTCTAATTCTAAATCTATAACATTTTGGCTTTGACAGGCATCTAGGTAGTGCTTTGGATAGAATATTGGGCTTAGAATCACGAATACTAGTTCAAATCCTGCCTTGGATATTTCCTAGTTGTGTGACCTTTGATAAGTCACTGAATTTCTGCCTGCTTCAGTTTCCACAGCTGCAAAATAGACAACAATAGCTCTTATCTCATAGGGTTGTTGTGAAGATGAAATGAATATATATGTGTATGCACATATGTGTATACATACATATATACATATGCATGTGTGTATATTTGTCTATATGTCTCTGTGTGTATGTGTGTGTGTGTGTGTGTGTGTGTGTGTATGTATATGCAGAGAAAGAGAATGAGCTTGGCCTCCTATCTGACACATAGTAGGTACTTAGTAAAAATACTACTTTCTTTTGTTATATTTCTTCAGTAGAGTTGTTCAGGTAAAAAGACTGGGTAAGTCACATGACAATACTTTAGTTTTATCCTTCCAATTCTCTAGAGCCAGAGTAGGGAGAAAATTTACCTTCTTTCTCCACACCTCATGGCTTTTATCCAAATAAAAAAAATTTGTCTAGTTTGAATCTAGAGGTGTTATCTCGAAGTCACCACAAGATTTAATCAGTTCAACCAAAAATCAGCTAGCAGATCAAATTGAGATTTACTCAAAAAGATTGATATGCTAGACATGCCTATGTTGATATAGTCACATTTTCCTAAGTATATATGAAAGTACTGTGGCTCTACCCATGCGTGATCAATACTTGTGCTAACCCTGGTCATGCTGTTATCAGCACTGAGTCCAATGACCGGGATTTTGCTCTTGAGTAGAAGTCCCCCCAAGAGGACAATAGAAAGAACAATCTTGTTAACAAAGTTAGACCTTTATTCAGCTTCAATTTATGTGCAGGTGATTTGTCTCATAAGACAAATGAAGTTTTTTTCTATTCTCTTAGGTATTTCCATAATAGACCTTCCCTCTACCAATGAAATCACAGATTCAGATAAAAACAAATAAAACACACAAAGCACTGTGGGTAAAAGGTGAAAAATGATACCATTTTTGGCCTCAATGAGCTTTCAGTAATAATAGTTGAAAAGTTATATAGCACTTTACATAAACATCATTTCCTCACAACAACTCTGTGGGGTTGCTAAAACAGGTATTATTTTATAGATAAGAAAGAAACCTTAGGCTCTGGGAAGTTCAGTAAATTTTTATAATGCTAGCAATCATCAGAAGCAGAATTCAAACCCAGGACTCTTGATTTCAAGTTCTACATTCTTTCACTATACCAAATACCCTTTTATCTATTAGATAAGTGCCACATATATGCACATGCTGTATAAACAGTAGTCCCAGAAGAGCAGAAGAAAAATTTGAAATATTAGGAATATTTGGAGAGAGATAGTTTTCATTCAAGATTTGGATGGAGGAGGTCAAGTCAAGCTTTATGGAGATCGTGGAACTTCATTCACATTGGATCTTGACAGAAGTTGTTCAATCATCTACTTCCAATTCTTCATGATCCTATTTGCGATTTTCTTGGCAAAGATATTGGAATGCTTTTTCCATTTCCTTCTCCCCTTATAGATGGGAAAGCTAAGGCACACAGAATTATGTGATTTGCTTAGGATCACACAGCTAGAAAATATCTGAGGCTAGCTTTGAACACAAGAAGCTGAATCTTCTTGATTCCAGAACCAGCATTCTACCCACTTTGCCACCTAATTGGCTCTTGACAAAAGAGAAAGATGTGTTCAGCATGTTGACTGTGTACATTCCTTAAGGTGGAACATGACAGGATAAGATAAGATTTTGGTTGAAATACAGACGTCAAGACAAGGAGTAGGTAGAACAAAAGCTGGTAAAGTATCACACTATGAAGGCAGTATCAAAAATAAAGAATTTGGAATTTCACCAACAGGTGGTAGGGAATCACTGAAAGTATTAGAACAGGAGAGAGTCATGGTCATACTTTTGTATTATAAAGATTAGTTTGATAGCTGTGGAAAGGATTGAGTTCAACAGAGGTTTTTAACTTATTTTGAGTGTCATGAACCCTATGGACATCTGCTGAAGTCTATGGACCTGGTCTCAGGATGTTTTTAAGTATGCAAAATAAAATACATAGGATTACAAATGAAGCTAACTATATAGACATGTTTTATGTATCTATCTAGCATATATCTTTTTCTACAGATTGGTATTTCTAGTATATATATATATGTATATATATGTACATATATATGAATAATATCTATCTCTTTATCTTTTACCTAGTATATAGATAGGTATTTATAGATAGACTAGATTAGACTGAAATAGTTGAAATCTAATTTATTCCCACAGAATTTAAATAGTTATCTAATCTATTTATATATAATTTCCTTTCTAAGTCTATGTCTTTTTTGTATTTAAAAACACTGTAGATGTAGAGGCAGCTAGGTGGTACAGTGGATAGAATACCAGTCCTGGGATCAGGAGAATCTGACTTCAAATCTAGACTCAGATACTTGACAAATAATAGTTGTATGACCCAAGTCATTTAACTCTTATTGCCTTGCAGATAAAGAATCAACTTAATTAATTAATAATTAATAAATAAATGGATAAAGAAAGCATCTTGAAAAAGTGTCCATAAACTTATATAAATTAATTATATTAAGATTAGTCATATCTATCATTTATCTCTTTTTCTTTATATATATGTACATACATATGTATGTATGTAAGTGTGTGCCTATGTGAATATGGCTATTAATTAGATAAAACATTTCAAAATAGTTTATTTTCTTTGTAGTTCTACTTATTTTATTTTATATTTATAGTTAGACAAAGACATAAACATAAACATAGAGAGATAACTTAAATTCATTGGACCCAGGGAAAGAATTCCTGGGCAAGCTTGATGAAAGAATTACTAGTTACAATTTTCTTGATGAGAAGTGATAAGGAACAAGTTAGAAAATATATTATGTGCGTAGAAAAGAGTGGATAAATGAGATAGATATTTTGTAGGCACAATTAAAAGCACTGGACAATTTATTGGACTTGAGGGAGTGAAAGAAAGTGAAAGAATCAAAGATGACTCAGTTTTTTATCTCTTTTCAAAATAGCATGTTCTATGTATTTTTTTTTTTATTCCAGGAATGGGAATAGATTGAAGTGAGCCTGCCACATTTTCTTTCAGTTTTCCAGTGAATAAAGATAGATATTTAGATGATAACTGATGAGGATACAATGAAAGATGAAATACTCAAGACTCTTTAATATGTCAGAATCAGGGCTGGAAATCAGGTCATTGATTTCTTAACTGTTTTTTGCTTTGCATAGTCTATGGCTATGGAACTTAGTAGGGACATGATCCAAACAGAGATTGAATTGAATGTGTACATTCATGGACATAAAATATAGTGCCCCAAAGTTCAAATCTATCAGTACCAATTGATTTAATATCTAAGAGCCAGTAATGGAAAATGGAATGATTTATTTCAGATTGAATATAGAGGCAAATCAATCAAATTCTATTTTGACTATATTTAAAAATATATGTTTCATTCTTCAATCTGAGAGCACCCCTCTACATCAAGAATGGGGTGGCGTGTACTACTGTCAGTCCTATAGAATCATAGTTGATTATTGCATTGATGAGATATTTTTCAAAGATATTCATTCTTATAAATGCTTAATTAAAATTTTTTAAAATTATATTAAAATAATTTTCATTCTTTTGAGTATAACATTAACTAATACTTATATACCATTTCACAATGATAGAAGATGATCTTTATTTGTAAAGATAAGGGGAAATCGGCTACCCCGGAGATCCTGTTTCTTGTTTTTCATCACCTGCTAGGTACCAATTCCTCTTACTTGTAGATTTCCTATTCCAAATTCTTAAACAACCTTCCTCTCTCTTGGCTAAACATTAGTGTACAGACCTTCAGGGCATACTGTGGAATGGGACTTTCTCAGTTAAGCCTTTTCTGATTTGTAGGAGAGGATAGTTGGCTGCTTTGGAAGCACAAGGATAGTGTTTTCTACTTTTGTTTTCTTAGGATGGTGTGTGGCAGACATAGAAGCTTAATGAAAAGGATCAATTTCAAGAACAATAGGATGGATAACCACTACCTGATGCCTCTTTCTTGTGTCAGGATGATCTGTGTATGATTGGTTGTTTCAACCCCTTCTTGGCAGCGGCAAGTGGCTTTCACTCAGTAGACTCCTCAGCCTATTATTATTGCAGATAGAGTGTAACCCAAATTTCTGTTCTTAAAGGCAAAGATCAAAATTAGGGGAAAGTTTCTGAATCCTCCTTTTTATCTCAGATCTTAAAGCACTTTAGTATAATTTCTCAGTTATGTGGTGAAGATATCCCCAATAAATGATAGTGTAGTACAATGGAAAGAATGCTAAATCTGTAGGCAAAGGAACTGGCTAGAAATATGAACAGTATTTCTATAGCCTTATGCAAAGCAGTTAACCACTTTAGGCTTTACTTTCCTCAATGTAAAAATAAAGAAGTTTGACTAGATAATTTCTGATCTCCCTTTTTGTTCTAAATCTATGATCCCAGAATTAGGCTGTAGGGTACAATGAAAATAACATCATCATTCAGTCATTTCATCACGTTCCATTTTTCATGAACCTATTGTGGGCTTTCTTGGCAGAGATAATGAAGTGGTTTTGCATTTCCTTCTCCAGTTTGTTTTATAGATGGGGAAACTGAGGCAAACAGCATTAAGTGATTCAACCAGGATCACAAAGGTAGTAAATATTCAAGGACAGATCTGAACTGAGGAAGATGAATTTTCCTGATTTCAGGTCTGGTACTTTATGCATTGTACCATCTAACTTCCCTAAAATATTATCTGTGGCCAAATACACAGAATTATTAAGACAGAATCAGAGGCAGATTTTAACTCTCATTTTCCCTTTACATCTTGCCTTTAGGAGTACTTCTGGACCAAAGCGCTTCAGAATATCAAAATTATAGGAATATGTAGTGCCATATTTTCCTATTCTGTCAAGAGATGTAGAATACTAAGACTTCAACAAAGTAATCAGATTTCTGGATGCAATCAGCAGCTGCCCTAGGTGAAATTGCAGAGTAAGTAAAGTTTGTCTTTGGGATTCATAACATCACATTTATGGACTCTCTTCTCCCTAACCACTCCTCCATCTCTCTCCAACCCTAGGCCCCCCAGACATATACTTATTAGCTATGTTACCCTGGACAAGTCACTTAAACTCTCTCAGTCCTGTATACTCATCTGTAAATTGAGGATAATAATAGTACTCTATAGGTTCATCACAAGGTTCTATAAGGATTAATGGAGATAACATTTGTAAAGTGCTCTATAAACCTTAAAGAGTCAAATAAATGCTAGATATAATTATTATGCCAAGCTTATTACCAGTTTACCTCATTTCCATTAAAAGAGTATTTTATGGTTTCAATCAACAAGCATTTATTTAACTATTCTGTATCCCCAAGTATGCTAAGCACCAAGAATATAAACCTATCTCCAATGTTTAGCAGCTAACATTCTATTGGGAGAGACAACATGTACATATGCAAGGAAGAATGTACAAATTTTTAACAAAATAACTGCAAATTAATTGAGGAGAGGGGTATTAGTAAATTGGAAAGGAAAAGCCTCAAGAGGTGTTTTTTGAGCTTATCTTTAAAGGAAACTAGTATCCTTAAGATCAAAGGTAATTGATTCTAAGGATGGGAGACAGATGGACCATACAAAGACACAGAGATGGGGATAGAGTATCACAAGTTAGTGTAAATGTAGCCAGTCTATTAGGGGTACCTAGGTGGTGCAGTGGATAGAATTCTGGGTCTGGAATCAGGAAGATCTATGTTCAACTTTAAACTCAGATACTTAATAACTTTATGACACTGGGCAAGTAATTTTACCCTGTTTGCCTAAGTTTCCTCATCTGTAAAATGAACTAGAAAAGTAAAGGAAAAACCACTACAGTATTTTTGCCAAGAAAACCCCAAATGGGGTAAAGAAGAGTTAGACATGACGGAAATAACTGAACAACAGCTCAAACCAGATTGTTAACTTCACTATCACTACTACTATAAAAATCATAGAATCATAAATAAAAAAGTTAGAGGAGAGTCCACCTATTATGTAGTTTAAGTCTCTTATTTTATAGTGGAAGACCAGAAATCTAGAATGTGTATGCCAAAGGCCACACAAATAATGAGCATTGGAGATAGAATTTCAATCCAGATTCTCTGACTCCAAAGCCAGTATTCTTGTTCTTTTCACTTTTGCTTTCACAGATCCGGAAATTGAGGTCCAGAGAGGTTAGCTGTCTTGTCTAAAGTCATATATGAAGCAGTAGAAGCTGATTCAAAATCTTCTAACTCCAAGTTTAGTTGTTTTTTTTTTTTCTTTCCATTAATTTATAAGATAATTGAACATAACTCTCCCCTCTCATTATAGAGTAAAAGGTTTTGTCCTGGAATTTCAGATATCAGTGAGAAGGGGAAAGATATCTGGGGAGAGGGGGGAAAAGGGGTGGAGTACCTTCTTCCTGAACCTGCTCATGTTACATTTCCATCCCCTGCCAGGCACTTACTCTCAGTAGATAAAATGGCCTTGGAAAAATACCCTCCAAGGGAAACCCCAACACCTCATGAAAATGTGATCCTCCTCCTCCTCCTGGAACACTGAATTCTTTATGGGCAGACTGAATTTTCTGCTGGGAAGAGGCGATAAAATGGATTGGCTCACTGAGGGATACGCTTCAGAAGAGAGTGAGGAAGTGACAGTTTCTTCTGAAAACTATTTGGAAAATTTGTCTGCCTGAATTTATTTTCATTTATCAAATATTATTTTGCTACCATACCTAAGGTGGTGTAACTAATGTTCCCAATTGCCCTTTACCACACCCTGGCATTATGCCCGCCAGCAGTGCAAGAGACAGACATCAAGTGACATAGGCAGGACTGCTCTTTAATAGCCCAGCGTTATTTTATTAAGGAAAATTTGTATTGCACTTTTCCCTCTGAGATGTGCCAAATGGACAGATTTCCATTTTGCTTGGCTGAGGGAATTAAAGTAGCTCTTGCCACTGAAGCAGACACTGAATTCAGGAGGTAGGTCCCTGCTGAATCCAATCTTCTTGGAGCAGCTAAAATTTCAGGTTTGAATTTCATCTCAGAAATGCACAAAGCTATAAGATTGGTGACAGTATCCCAGCTCAGTTGTTGTCAGTTACCTGTTATTCTGTTGCTAATCACAGCCAGTCCAGGTGTATCCCCCCTAGGTAAGGCGGGAGGCCCTGCTGAATACCAGATCTCTTTGTTGCATATTATCTTGTTAGTTAAGCTGTCATGAAAGTTGCCAGTAAGTGTGGGGAACACAGAGTTTAATCCAATTAAGCCTTCACTGACTTTTCCACATTCCTGGTACTAGCAGCCCAAATTAGTAGGAATCTTTTCAAAGTGGGGGCGTCAAAAAGAGACCTGACTAATAAAAAATGTTTGTGTAGCAACTGGGTGCAATTTAAAGCATAAGGCATTAAGAAGAGGATTTGGGAGTGGGGGGAAGGCAGGAGCTCTTTTGACCTGAGTTGGAGGTGACCTTTCACCTTCAGCTGTCATGGCCCTTGGAGAATTCCCTGAGCAAACCAGGCAAAGAGGAGAGCCTACACTGAACTGTCTAGTAAGGAAGTAACCTTTTTTTTTTCTCAAATATTTCAACCAACCTGACTTGTAAACCAGAATTTTATATCATACTGGGAAATTGTTATTTTTTTTTCTTTCTTTTTTAATGAGAAAAAAAAATGAATTCCTAAGAATTGAGATTTAAATCTATAAATTCCATATATTAATAATACTATAGGTTTTATTAATATCCTTTCTCTTTCATAATGGAAAATAGCATGCTGTGACAATATAACATGATGCTTATATTCTTGAGGAATTCTAACAGATGCAAAGATAAGATACTGCATTTCTGAAGATACTGCATTCCTATTTGGCACATGTGAGTTTACATATATAAATATACTCATATGCCTATAAGATCATAGATCCATTTTAGTTTATTATGTGGGAAAAGGAACTAAAAAACCATCCTAGTATTTTTGCCAAGAAAATCCCAAACAGGATCATTTGAGAATTACAACTAAAATGACTCAACAAAAACAACTATATACATATATACATATATATATATATATAGTAATAATAATAATTATTGTTGTTGTTGTTGGAATCTATATTATAGACAGGGTACTCCCTAAGCCTTACTACAGTTTTAAACTAGATAACTATAAAACTGTACTAAGGATTTGGGGATACCCTTTGTGTACATGTATGCATATGTGTCTGTGTTTACATGCAATTGAATATCTAATTTAAACAGTACAGGGGCAAGTTCAGGGCAAGGAATAATATCTACTTACGCATATTTGCCCAAAGTCATACAGCTAGTAGAGGTAGGACTTTGAACACAGTTCAAAATAAAATGTGACATTCATTATGTCATATTTTATTTCTCATTTATGTATGTGAATACTATATACATTCCTAGTACTAGCGGCCCAAATTAAAAGGAATCTTTTCAAAGTGGGGGTGTCAAAAAGAGACCTAGCTAATAAAAAATGTTTGTGTAGCAACTGGGTGCAATTTAAAGCATAAGTATTTATATACTTGCATATATGTATATTCTATACACATGTACACATGTATGATATGCATTTATAATAAACTAAGTCTATGATCTCATGTGTCTTTAGATGCTTGTAGTTTCTTATTCATACACACAAAAACTATAAAGTTAACAAAAGTATTATTCTATTTTTTTCAGAATAAAATTTTTAAAATTTTCTTTCAAATTAGAAAAAAAAACTAACAGTGTTGGGAATGGTGGAGTTAACATTTTCATAAGAGACTGAGTAAATTCACTTAGAACTATGTAAGAGACAAGAATATTTCTGATTTTTGAGAGTCAGTATCACATAGCAGATAGAATGCTGGAAACTAGAATCACTAAGAATTGGGTTCTCATCCTAGGCTATGATACAACTATTTAGTGTGATAATCAGTAGATCACTTAAGTTCTCTGTTTCTTCATCTGGAAATGATAATACTTATAATAACACCTTATAGGATTCTTGTCATAATACCCAAATGAGAAATTTGGGGGTTTTTTTTGATTGGTAATTTGCTTTGCCAAAATTATTGGACTATTATCAATCTTTTTTCCTCTGTTATAAGCAGAAAAGGGAGATGCAATGGAGGGCTGAACATTATGGGGTATGAAGGTAGAGACAAGTGGAAAGTCCAGTGGAATGAAATCATTCTGAACCATTGCTTAAACTTTGTTTATATTTCTATAAGAGAAATATTTTTCTTTTGCATAAGAGGTTCAGATTCATTCATAGTAGAGATTCGGAAACTTCATGCTAGAATTTATTTTTGGCTTCAAGTCATTGTAGAACTTTTGATTAAAAAACAAAAACAAAACAAAACAAAACAAAAAAACCTACTAAAAACTATTGTATGTGTCCAAAGCTTTTCCAGTATTCAGGAAATGTAGGATGAAAGTCTTAGTCAAATGCTTCATATAGGTAACAGGGCAGTTGAGCCTGAAGGGAACTCTCCCTGTATGACTCACTACTCCATTCTCAACAATACTCTTTTCTTTGGCCCTAGTAAGACAAAAAAAAGTGATGTCCTGGAAATCACTTTACCAGGCTGAGAAATATTCTAGATATTAGTAGATTACTTTTTGAGAAATTACACTCGAAAAAAGAATTCCATCATAGTCCTGAGAATACACTGGTCACATCTGCATGGTACTCTAAGAGACCACATGATACCTTGCTATTTTAGCATGTGATGTGGCTAGTGTTAGTCCTAAGCCGCCCAGTCCTCTGTTAATTACTCTGCAATTAATCATTTTCCCTCTTTAAGCAGTGGTCATTGATATCTTTTCTTTATCTTAGGAGCCATACACTGCTAACTTTGCCTTCACTGTACCAGATACAGTTGGCAACTGTTAAAGAGAGGAGCTGTTATGCTCTCCCACCCAGGTTCTCCCCCCCAAAAAAAAATTGGAAAAATACTGCTTCCCAACTGGAGAAAATCTAATTCTGGTGGAGATTGTTTAGAGATATATTCTCCATATAAAGATTATCTATTTAAAAAAATTTTCTTGCTTTTTTATGTTCCTCAATAATGTAGGAGAGACATGCAAAATTGAGAGAAAGGACTTAAATCTTTAGGGAATTCCATCAGAAGCAGGTTGTAAATAAAAGAAATCAGAAGAACATTTTCCTTTAATTGTCTAAGATTGTTGTCTGGGACTCTCATTTAAATATACATTTTAATCTAAGAATAAGTAGCCCAGTAGCATTTTGATTCTGAGCAACCCAGAGATTGTATCATCATCACTATCACTGGCATTATCATCGCCATTATTAATTATTCTAAACTAGAACATAGGGGGAGCTAAAGAAAAGTTAAAAATCAGTGAGAAATGTACTAAAATATACCTGAGGTATTTATTTCCTTGGAAGTTATTCTCCAATTATTATCTTAAATATTATATATTTATATTACTTTCATTCAACTTTAAAAAGCTACAATTTTGATAAAATATTTTATTGAAAATTAATATTTTAATAATAGAGTCATTGAATAGATACATTTTGTTCTTTAACCAGCAATATTTATGAATTTCTCATTGTGTTCCAGGGATTGTTCTAATCATAAGTGGGTTAGAAAAGTGATGAGCATTGATTGCAATCCAGGAAGGGACAGCAACATTTTCTCTTCAGGTAATGTTAGACAACTAAGGGCAAAAAATGAGAGCACTGAGTATCTAAGACCGAAAGGAATAGTACAAATAGGATAGTAAGGAGTACATATAAAGTGACAGAGAGGAGCTATGTAGGAAGTTATTCAATTTCACCTGTCTAGCATCAGCTAAATATATGGAGTCTAGTGCAGAATACACCTAAGTTTTTGGCTTGTTTAGAAACCTATTATATCAGGATTTTAAGGGAATTTTGGAGAGTCCTTAGTACCTATTCCTTCAATTCTGAACTCCTGTGACCAAGGAGCCTTAAAAAGCATCTATTATGTTCCTCAGTTACCCACTCTGATTTAACTCTGAGTCTTACCCTTATTTAGAATCACCTTAAAATTGGTTTGGGGGAAGAGTAATCAGAATAAGGAAGCAAAGAAGTTTTATTTGGTGAAATGTTTTTAACTATTCAATACACAAAAATGAAATTCAGTTTTATTAGTTGTGAGATAGATTGCACATAAAGCAACAAATTATATGCATGTAAAGTATGTGTTTTTGTTTTCCACAAGAAGAGATCCTGCCAAGTCTTTGTTAATGGAGATATATGAGAGTATAATTAGGAGCATCTATTTACACATCAACAATTAATTTACTACTAGTCTTAGAATTACTTTGTTTTCCTAAATAGCAGCAGCTGTTCCAACAGTTGACATATATGTCATGACTTAAGATTTGCAAAGGACATTTGAACTTTAGAGCAACCTTTTGTGATAGGGTAAATATTGCTTCTGTCATTCTATTTGCACTTATTCAACTGAGTGAAATGTTTTTGCCATTCTTAGCATCCTCGGCACTTAGCACAATGCCTGGCATGTAGTAAATGCTTAATAAATGTTTGCTGACTTGACTTCTTGCTATAGAACAAAAATAAATGGTATTTGGAACCAGGATGAATTTTAAAAGATATCAAATTAATTGGGTTCAAAATCTTATGGTGCAAGATAAATTAATACTTTATAGATTCTAGTTGTTCATGAAAATAATTGACTCCAGATGGAAATTACTCATACTTTTCCCAGCAACCTAAACTTTTTTTATTAAATTAACTTTAATCCTAGTCTGGATTAATTCTGAAAAGTGTCTTGTGCAATGTGCCATGAGAATATCTGAATAGGTTCAAATTTTTGGATTAAAAATAAAATCCAGTTTCTAAATCACCACACCTTACACCAAAAAAATTTTTTTAAAAGCTTATTACCAACACTAACTGCTAAATCCCAAAACCCACTGGCAGATTGGGCATTGGGATTTATTATTCAGTTGATGCAAATAATAGATGTAAGCATGGATCTTTCAAATACAATGACATTGATGATTTCTATTCCTTTTATGCAGTTTACTATCACCAGTGAACTAACCAAAATCAAACTGTGCTACTCAAAAAAATATAATGTCAGAACACCAGCTCAAACCAGTTTTCTTGACATAGTAGAATCACAGCCTGAGGTATAAGGGCTGAATAGGCTTTCTTTAATACCATCCTCTTGCAGGCCTTTAAGTAGTCAGTGTACCCTATCAGCAAGTAATTGTGGGAGTCTAACATATATATGCTTCACTACTTAGACACAATGAAATGGATTAAGTTTTAGAGATTTTTTTCTGCTTACACTGGGTCCTTCAAAGTATCAGGACGTGTTTTTTGTCTTAACTGATGGCTTAGACTCCTTGAAACCCATTGGAAGGAGAATGTCATGGGTGTATATAAGGCAGTTAATTCAAGATCTCAAAGCATCTCGACAATAAATTGTTTTGCCATCCTTCATTTTTTTCAACATCACCAAATAAATTTAAGAACAAAACTGTTCTATAACCTTCAAATTCAAGCCTACTCAGACTTATATGAACTTGCTGTCAAGTAAGCCCTGAAATCTGACTAAGCTGGTGAGTTAGTTTACTTATTGCTGAATGTACTGTACCACAAATGGAGAAAAACACTCTGGAAAATTAAAAAAAAATGAGCAGTTTCATTTATGTACACTGGAATATAGAAGGGCTTAGTTCATCTTTCCTCTAATATGCTCAATTATTAAATTGTTTATGGCTTGGCACTGGTTTTAAAGTATTCCTGAAAACCCTTTATGTATAGACTCCTACTTTTTCTTTAAACAATTGTCTGTTATTCTAGGACCAGAAATGGCTACTTTTATTTAATCAGAGCCTTCAAAGTCTTTGGATTTGCGGTCTTCAATCAAGAAGGTAGATTAATGACTGAAGAAAACAAAACTAATTTTCTTTAGAAAAAATAGTCTTTTTTTAAAAGTTTGTGCATGTCTGATATTCTGTCAGAGAAAAGAAGTTGGGTGCTGTAATATATTTCAATGGGAAGTAAAATTAGGAGTGAGGTAAAAAAAATTAAGGAGATCTTGATATACTTATATGTGTGTTCTCAAAAATGGGGCACTTGCTTGGAACGGTCAGGTGGAAACACTTGCTAATAAATAAAGGGAATCTACTTTAGCCTACTTAATTGTCTATATGCATCACATTCACAGGATGATTGCTTAATTCTCCTTTGACTTTTGCCTGTCTTGATAAAGAACAGCTACTAACTCAAAATTCTTACTCTTTATACTATTTATAAAATACAAGTCAATATTCCCTTTCCCTAGAAGACATGCAAAGTCAGATAAGGTAGTTTGGTGGGGGTCAAATTGTTTCTAATAGAAGATGATTTCTGAAGTTCAGCAAAATATGAAAAATATGAAAATTTAACATTTATCTAGCTCTGTAACCAAACTGAGTGCAGAGAGAGAAAAAGCTAAATATATAACTAAATATATAACTAAGTCATGACCCTGCCCTCATTAAGTTTATAGTCTAGTGGAGTTTATAATCTAGAAGAGAGTTAAGTTTTTTTTTTTATTTTTTTTCTTTGCTAATATTTTATTTTATTTTGTTTTTTTAATTATTTTTTTATTTTATTTGCATAACATATGTGTGGGTAATTCTTCAACAATAACCCTTACATAGCTTTCTGTTACAAATTTTTCCCCCCAACTCTCCACCCCTCCCCTAGATGGCAGGATATCCACTACATGTTAATTATGTTAAAATATTGGCAAATCGAATATATGTATACATATTTCCAAACTTATCATTGTTGAGTAAGAAAAATCTTATCTACACAAACGATATATCAGATAAAGGAAAC
>JAJPUD010018374.1:7456-28838 GCA_023553655.1 Myrmecobius fasciatus | reverse complement strand
TTTTTTTTTGGGGGGGGGGTTGGTCTTTGTATTTCTGGAGCCTAGCATAATGTCTTGAACCTAATTAGTGTTAGCTGAATTGAAGTGATTGACTAGCAGATGAAGTGATGAAAGTAAGAAGAAATAAAGAGGAGCTATAATAGATCAGATCAGTGGAGTCAGCCAAGGATGGGCAGAAGTATATTGGCAAGAGAATTAGGTGTATTTGTGGAAGCCCAGGTGATTTGGGGTGTTGAGAAATGGGGTCCCTATAGCCTGATCTCAAAAGCACGAGATTTCAGTTCTCTGAGATAGAAGTCCTCTGAAAAGAGATATTTGTAAAGTGCTTATCACAGTGCCTGGCACATGATAAGTGCTCTGTAAATATTAGCTGTTATTGCTATTATTATTTTACTAAGAAAACTTTGAAGTGCTCTGAGGCTCAAAGCAATCAGAACAGTGAAAGTGGTGTCAGAGCACCTTGTCATCAATAGGATGTCCTTGTCTTTGAATTTTAAGAATATTTTTCTTTTCCCAGAGTTCAACTGTTTGTTTCATGTATTACAGGGAACATTTAATGAACAATACCAAAGCCTATCTCACTCTCTGCTACCTCTGATTTGTTTTTCTTCCCCTCTCCTTCTCATCAATACAGCTGGCACTCAGCTGCTGGGACCAATCTACTAATCCCGCCATTGAATATGACATTCTATGTCAGTGTTAGCCAAGGCCCTTGCAAATAGGCCAGGTCGAAAAGGTTCAGCCTTTACATCTGCTGCTTTAATGAGGACATTGATTTTATTCTTCTCCAACTTGTCATCATGCAGGGAAAAAAAAGGCGAGTAAATTCAGGTAGGGTCAAAGGCTAAGGCCATTTCAATGACTTCCTGGCTGGTGCTAGTCACCCGCTAATGCGAGTACTTCACTGCAAAGTAACGTAGATTTACAGACACAGCCAGTGTGTTGATTTGTTATATGTATGTATGTATATATATATATAATTACATTTCATATAGTATAGCTATACTGTATTTATATATTTTGCTTTACTATACCTACTGTTACAAGTGAGGACTTCTGTTTGTTGGGAAGGGAGTTGGTTAATAGTGATTATAGTGCCAAAAAAAGAGAGAAAAGAGCATTAATGAAATATTTTAAAAATATACAGAAAAGAAGCAAATTCAAAAGGTGACACAGACAGACAAGTAAGGCAGTTATTTTACTGCTGTATTATGCTTAAAACTTTACATGGAGGGCAACTAGGTGGCACAGAGCACCAGACCTGAAGTCAGGAGGACCTGAGTTCAAATATGACCACAGATACTTAATACTTCCTAGCTGTGTGATCCTGGGCAAGTCACTTAACCCCAATTGCCTCAGGGGAAAAAAGCTTTACATGGGATAATTTCAGTTTCATGTACAATCATTTTTGCATATTCAAATATTCATGTTTGTTGATTTTTAAATTCATAATAGAAAAATTTATAGGAAAAAAAATTAAGTGAGCTCCTCATCCCCAGTGCAGCCTTAGCTTCTTGACAAAGAATGAATTTCTTATAAGACCATTATACTGGTGAACACCTTAGCATGTAACTCCCTAACAAATTGCTTGGTATTGAAGTAGGAGATATTTGGAGTCATGACTATATGGAGTTATATACTGTAAGATCTTTCAAGTGTGCCTGGGAAACACCTTGTCTAAGGAAATCCTTCCAAGTTATAGCAAATTTGTGTGATAGAATTGATATGGAGTTCTGAGTGAATGACTTTTTACTAATAATACCATTATTAACATTAATAACAATATAATAGAAATAATGATTATTAGCTCTCACTGATATTGTATGATTGGCAAAATCTGAAATAGCTGGGGAAATAAAAGTTCAAACTTTTGATCATATCAATCTATTAAGCAATGCATGCTAATTGTATAACAAATTGTATAGCAAATTGTATAAAAATTGTATAACAAATTTGGGACCAGGCCTTCACTCTAGCTTGGTACTGAACCCCAGATACATACTTTTATTCATTAAAAGAAAATAATGGGATATAAATCAAGATATAAGATTACGTAATTTGATTTCTAATTGTAGGAAAGATGGAGGATTTTCTGAATTGGGAAGGGGAGAGGTCACAGGTACAATTCCCTGAAATCAGAAAAAAGAAGTGTCCTACTCCCTATAAATGTTTATATTCAAAGGAAAAAGGAAATAGTAACTGATTGACTGGTATAGAACTAGTTTTTATATTAGACAGATGAGCTGCTCAGAAACTGAACTAGACCCATAACTGAATAGAAAGAAAACTGAGGCAGATCCAGAATTCATAAAATGGAATCATTGGATTTACTCAGTTCCCACAATTCTTTCAATTGTGTTTTTTTTTAATTGTGTTTTAAAGTTTTCTTTGAATACACGATCTCATTGATTCTCACAACAAGTCTGTGAAGCAGGAGTAATTATTAGCCTCATTTTATAGATGAAGGTTCAGAGAAGTTGACTTCTCAGGGTCACACGGCTTCTTAGTGTTGGAATGAGAATTGAACTGAGTATTCCAAACCAAGAGCAGCTAGGTGGTACAGAGGATAGAGTGCTGGCCCTGGCATCAGGCAGATTCTTCTTCCCAAGTTCAAATCTGGTTTTAGAGAGTTATTAGCAGTGTGATTCTGAGCAAGCTGTTTATTCTTGTTTGCCTCTGTTTCTATAGCTCTAAAAGGAGCTGGAGAAAAAAATGGCAAGCCACTCCAGTATTTTTGCCAAGAAAACCCCAAATGGGATGATGACGAGCTAAAAATTATTGAAAATAACTGAATAACAAAATTTAAACTATATTCTTCCCAGTTATGCCATACTATTTCTCTACATTGGGATTTCAAAGATCAGAAGAACAGATTGGCAGACAAAAAAAAAGACTAGAGAAGGTAGGGAGAAAAAAGCACAAAAATCAAGAGAATGAGGTGTGGGGTAAGGGTGGAGAAAGAGAGACCTCTATTCATTCTGGTCTATTTCAGTAAATGGGCTCTCTTCTGAAGACAGCTGGAAGTTTCCTTAGGAAATCCACTTAACACTAATCTGTTTGGAGGAATTCACTGTAATTCAGTTCACAGGGGGGATAATTATATTTGTATAAAGTATCATAATAGCCTGTAAAGGCTTCATTGATCATGATGGATACAGTCTGTGAAAAATACTTTTACTCTTGGCAGGCTCCAGAAGAGAAAAGAGAATGGGAGAGGATAAGCTCCAGGTAATAAGGAGAGTTATTTGTAGGTTCTCATTTTCCTTTCTTTTCCCCAGGTCTTCCTTTCCAGACTATCCTTCAAACATCCCATGTCCCCAAAGGCTTGAAGGAAATTCTAAGAAGCAATCTACAAAGATTCTCCCAGAGTCAATGGATGGAATTATCGCTGAATAGTAGAGCGAAAAATGGTACAGTGTATAGAGCACTAGAAATCAAGAAGGCTCATCTTCCTGATTTCAAATTTGGCCTTGTTTTCCTCAGTTACTCATCTGTAAAATGAGCAAACCACTCCAGTATCTTTGCCAAGAAGATCCCAGAAAGGGTCATGAAGAGTCATATGTTTTCATGACAGAAAATGACTCAACAATAGAGGGAAAAGAACTTTGATCTAGTCATGGGACATGGGTTCAAATCTTACCTCTAATTTTTATTAGGACAAGTCACGATCTTCCTGAGTTTCAGTTTCCTCATCTGTAAAATGGTAAAGGTTGGATTAGGTGGCCTCTGAGATTCTTTTCACCTTTAGATCTATGATCCGAGGATCTTCTCATTTTCCTGCATTGGATTGTGAGATTTTTATACCCTAATATATGGTCAATTTTTGTGTATCACTGAGAAAAAAGTATGTTCCTTTCTGTCCCCATTCAATTTTCTCCAAAGGTCTATCATACTTAACTTTTCTAAAATTCTATTTACTTTCTTTTTTCTTCTTTTTCTTTTCTTTTTTTTTTTTTTGCTTTTTTGCTGAGGCAATTGGGATTAAGTGACTTGCCCAAGGTCACACAGCTAGGACGTGTTAAGTGTCTGAGGCCAGATTTGAACTCAGGTCTTACTGACTTCAGGGCTGGTGCTCTATCCACTGTGCCACCTAGCTGCCTTTTCTGATCTTTTTCTTGTGTTTTGTCCCCATCATTGGCCCCTGGTAGACACATGTTTTAGGAGCACTTTGTACCTTTGTTCAAGCCTTCACTCCCAGCTATTCCACGGTGCCCAGTATGAAGGGTACAAGACCTTTACTAAAGGTTTTCTCTGGATGCCTTCTCATGGTGTCAAAACTCTTAAAGTATTTGGTGGGAATATAAATTCTGTTGGGTCCTACCCAGCTACAATGGATTATAGTAGAGTTTCAGCTTTAAATTGTATGTCTGCCATCAGAAAGAAATCATTGAGTTCCAAGAGACTCTTTATGAAGTTGACCATAGTTACTCTTGAAGATTATCAAACAAGTTGTGGAGAAGATGTACCTTGTGTAAGTGGAAAGAGTACCCACACCAGTGAAACCATGGATTCTTGGAACATTCAAATATATTAAAGGATTTAGAGCTGATTTTACAGATGAGGAAACTGAGGCACAAAAGAGTGAAGTGACATGTCCATTATATGGTTAGTAACTAGCAAAAATAGTATTCTAACCAAGTCTTCTGATCTCATTCATTTTTCTTTGTTAACGTTCCTCCGCACTCTTAGATTATGACATTAAAAAATGTTAGCAATATACAATGTCACAAATTAGTATTTTGATTATGGTTTGTGTAAAAATGCACATGCAGGTGAATAACACAAGTAAATCTTCCCCATTTTACAAATGAGATATGTGAGACTCATAAAAGGGGAATTTTTTTTGCTTGTAGCTACATCAACTAGTACAAGTCAGAGTAGAATTTGAATGTAAGTCTCCTGACTCCAAAACCAGTACTCTTTCAATTAGTGCCATCTAGCCTATTAATTCTGGGTCAGTGACATTGGGAACTGGTGGAGCAGGCATCTTATAAGACCTTTGACACAGAAAGATTATTCACAGACTAAATGAGTTTGAAAATCACTTTTTAAGTTATTTTCCTTTCCTTTGCCTCTGAGAATTTAGTGAGAACTAGCTGGTTTTTTTTCCTATATCAAGCCCAAATTTGTCCTTATTGACTTTTCCTCCATTGGTTCTAGGTCTGATGTCTGAGACCAAGTAGGATGAGGTCATATAAATATGGGAGCACTTAACCTTTTCTAATCAAAGAGCTAAATCAAGCAAACTGAATCAGAGAATAGATATATGATCCTGGTAAGAACAATGAATCTAGAAAAAGGCTTCTGAAGGCCAGATCGATGTTTCTCCCAGCTAAATATTGTTGCAAGCCTAATGGAGTCAAACCCAACCCTGGAGGGAGTTCTAGGTGACTCTAGCACCAACAAAACACCACTGGCAAGTTCATAGGGTTATATTTTTAGGCTATTGATAGTTGAGAAAATCGAGGCACAGAAAGATTAAGTGATTTGATAAGGGTCTGAGATAGCATTTGAATCCAGATCTTCCTAGTGTCAAGTTCAGTGTCCCATCAACTATACCAGTTTATCTTTCAAAATATGACTTCATCCTCTAGATAGGAGCAAACCAGTGACCCAAAGTAACTGTTTAGCATACTGATTACAAGTTTTTTTGCATCTTTGTAAATTATCATTTTTTCCTCTTTCATGAGTTTCCATGACCAAATGAATCAAAATTACAGATGACACAAAGGATAATGGATAGGTGTGTAGAGTGCATAAACAGGCTGTTGCTTAGTACCATTGGTGCTGTGTACATGAGAAGTTTACTTTGAAGATATCATCAAAGTCTTAGATGACCTGAAAGGAAAGAGAGATCATCATATATCAAGGGTGAATGATCACAGAGGGACAGCCTGACTTCTTCACTAGTACCCATGAAATATTTAAAAAAAATAGTTGTTGTTTTTTTTTTTATCTAGGACTTCTAAGGAGGATTTATGTGGAAGAAAAAGAATCATAGGATGAAAAGGTGTTCCAGTGCTTATCAATTCCATTCAACTCCAGAAACATATATAAAACTCTCTATGCTAGGCATAGGACATACTTAAGATAAAAATGATGGTAGGTTCTGCCCTCAGGGAGCTTATGTCCTGCTAAGGAGAAACAAGGACACAGGTAGGAAAATACTGCACATGTGGAGTATAGCATATGTGATATATGCATGTATTATATATACTGTATATTATTTTATATAGTGTATATATATACATATATGTGTATCTATATCTATCTACACCTACATCTTTATCTATCCATCTGTTTCTCTGTTTCTCTTTTTCTCTCTCTCTTTAGCTATCAATCCACTTATCTACTGATCTGTTTCTGTATATCTATCTGTCTACCCATATATCTACCCATCTAGCCATCTATCTACATATCTATTCATCTATTTATCTAACTATATACTTATTTACCTATCTACTTAACATCTATCTACCTATCAACCCACCTATCTACCCAGCTACTCATCTATCTATCTGTCTATCTGTCTATCCATTTACCTCTTATTCTTACATATCAGGGCAAGGGATGACTGTGTTACACTCATTGTCATCTCATAGCATCGCTGAGATAGCCCAGTATCAGTTTTCATAGGGATAGAGCCAGGTTTTCATTCAAGTTTATCTTATTGGTCTCTGGTATCTCAGGAAGATGACAGTTTTTGACCAAGGTGAGAGATCTACATGAACCCAATGGAAAGTATAAGCATGGAATATTGTAGCTTACCCAAAATGAGGGATCTGGACTATGATGATGTCAGTAGAAATCACAGAATTTGGAGAAAAATTAAATGAAATCAGTAATGGAGAGACTAGAACCAAATATGACTACAAGCATTCTTCTCTGGGGGATTGTTGAATATTGTTAGAATAAGGCAAGTCAAAACAACAAACATTAAGGAGAAGAAAAGACCCCAGGGAAGGGACCTTTAATAGTCCCCTGGATGTTGGGAACTGGAATACAAGCAGAGAACTAGAGTTAGGAATCACTAACTGAAATTATAAATTTAAGTCAGGAAAGTAAATGAACTTACTAAAGCTTTTAAAGTTCAAATCAACCTTGCAGATAAGAACAATTATGGAATTCTCAAACATATTTTCCCAGCCTCTTAGCTCCTGACCCACTGGCCTCCCAGTTAGGCTGGTAGAAAAAAAAATGAAACCAGCCAACCAGTATTTGCCAGTCCTGGCCCAGTAGGCATGTAAGCTATCTGCAAGGTCACTGTTTCAAAAACATGAAACTTCAAGCTGGTGTGATGAGGCCCTGGGTGCCTGGGCCTGTTTTGGAGAAGCAGGAGACAGCTTAGGGAAATGGAAGAAGCTTCTCTGCTACAAAAGAGTGATGGCAAATGAATTTTCAAGTAATTCTCTCCCCTTTGTCCTTTAACCCCAGGAGATTACAGAGATGGTTAATGACAGTTCTTGTAATTTGCATTTCAAAGTAATGTATGCAAAAATAATAATACATTTCTGCACACGCTCCATTAGCATATTAAAACAAATTGGCTTTGGTCCTCAGCATTTAGAGCAGATTCATTCTACCTCTCAGTTCCCCACTTGCATTTTAGAAGGAGGGGATGAGTAGCAGATAGGTAAGGGGAACAAGAGAAGTAGAGACCAGCATATATTTGTGAGTTGAGGGTTATGGAACTTGGATGTGAGTCTGACACAAAGGGCAATGGCTAAATACCGCAGAGGGAAAACTAAAAATATTTTTTATGTTTTAATCAGACAAAATTTGCTTTTTCACTCTCCCACTCCATTCCAACCCCTACACCCAAAAGAGAATTATTTTTTTTAAAGTCCATTAGAACCATGTATAGTTAATCAGAATAAATTTCTACACTGACCATATTTTTTTTAATTGTCTCATTCTGCATTCTGAGTCCTCCTCTCTATCAAGAATTGTGTAGCATGCCTCATCATTAATTCTCTGAAGTCCTGGTTGATCATTGTGCCGATGAGAATTCAACACAATAGTGATACCATAGCTGGCTTATCCATTTCCCAAATTATAAGTATCCCTTTAGATTCCCATCCATTGCCAAATTAAAAAGAGCTACAAATATTTTTGTACATCTTTACTTAGAGCTTGTTTTGTATAGAACTAATGCCTCTCTTAATTTGTCCTCCCTCTAATTCCCCTTCTCCCTTTCTCTGCTTTCACCTCCTATTTTCTCATTAAGAGAAATATATTTCTGTACTCTTCCTTTCTCTGCTTTCACCTCCTATTCTCCCATTAAGAAAAAAGTATTTATATTGGATTTGTCACATAATTTAACATATTTAGCATGTATTAGATTACCTGTCTTCGGGGGAAGGAGGGGAAAAGCTTGGAACAAAAAAAAAGTTTTGCAAAGGTCAATGTAGAAAAATCACTCATATGTTTTGTAAATAAAAAGCTTTTAACAAAAGAAAGAAAAATGTATTTCTTGTACTCAACTCTCTCCATTCTTCCTTCTTTTGCCACGTTCAGATGAGAACAAGATTCAAGTGCCAGCCACCCCTTCCTCTTTGCCTCTTGGTATATACTGATTCTGTGAGATAATTTTCCCTAACCTTCCTTTCTTTCCCTGAAGTGTATTCCTATTCCTCTCTCTTTTTATTCTTTTCATAAAACCATTAAGACGTAACAATCATTCCCTGATCTTGTCTAATTGGATTTCTTCTGTGGCCTCAGATGATGTTAGAATTCAGAGGAGACTCATGTATCATCTTCCCAACTTTGAAAGTAAGAAGTTTAGCTCTTTATCATTATTCATTCATATTTGCCTTTTTATGTTTCTCTTCACTCCTGTGTTTGAATTTCAAGCTTTCTATCGAGGTTAGTGACACTACATAGAGTACTGGCTCTAGAATCAGGAAAACCTCAGTTTAAATCTAGCCTCAGACACTGTGATTCTAGGTAAGTCATTTAACCTCTGTTTACCTTACTTCCTCCTGCTAGAAATTTATGTCACAGGGTGATTGTGAGGATCAAATGAAATATTTCTAAAACACTTAGCATAGTGCCTGGAACATAGTAGGTGCTGCATAAATGCTTATTCCCTTACCTTTTCCTTCTGTTCTAATCTTCATCAGGAAGACTTAAAAAGTCCTCTATTTCATTTAAGATCCACTTTTTCTCCTGTAGCATTATACTCATGCTTGCTGGGTAAGTTATTCTTGTCTGAAAAAATCATATCCTTTGGACTCTGAAACAATGTATTTCAAGCTCTCTGCTCCTTTGGAGTGGTGGCTGCTAAATCATGTATGATTTTTGGTACTTAAATCCTGATTGCTTATATATTTTTTCTTTGATCTAGAAACTGAATTTTAGCTATGATATTGCTGGGAGTTTTCATTTTGGGGTTTCTTTCAGGAGGTAACTGGTAGATTCTTTCTATTTCTACCTTTGTTCTCTTGTTCTAAAAGTTTTCTTTTAAGATTTCTTGAAATGGGATATCTTGGGTTTTTTTGTTCTTGGTGTTCAGAACGTGCAGTGGTTCTAAAATTTTTTTTTCCTCTTGATCTATTTTCCAGGTCAATTGTTTTTACTATGCAACATCTTACATTTTTTGTTTGTATTTTTAGGCTTCTGACATTAAACATTTCTTGTTGTTTCATGGAATCATGAAGCTTTTATTTGGTATATTCTAGTTTTCAGGATGTTTGTTGCTTGGGTAAGGTTTTGTTCCTCGTGCTAGATTGTTAATTCCCTTTCCAATTTTTTCTTCAATAGCTTTCATTTCTTTTCCAATGTTTTCTTCAAGTGCTCTCATTCCTTTAATAAAAATATTTAAAACTCTTTCTTCGTCTCTTCCAGACATTCTAGTTGAATTTTTGTCCATACCATCTTTTTCTTTGAGGTTTTATTTGTAGATGTTTTGGAGTATTCTCTTTTGTGTTTGTGTCTTGAGCTTCCTTGCCTCCATAATAGCTCTTAATGGAGGAATTTTTATTTGTTTGTCCATCCTTCCAATCTACTTTCCAGCACTGAATTTGACATTAGGGCTGGGCTCTGTGGCACTTCTGAAGAGGTTTGTTTTCTTAAGATATTGAATGTTTTGTTATTCCAGGGTCTCAGGAACAGGTTGGGGACCTATAGGCTTTCAAGTCTCCCAAAGTACTCTAATAAAGAGCAAAGCTGGATTGCTACCTTTCTGGGGTGAGCTCTGCAAGTTCCTGACCTTGGTCTGAATATGACCAAGAGTGGATTCCTATGGCGCTCTAGCTCAGACTAGAAAGGCGGGTTGGTTCAGAATGGCACAACTGCAGGCTTCCATTTGTTTGGGGATTCCTGTTTTTCTTATTTCTTTGTAGGATGGGCTAGAAGCTGAAAAGGTTACCCTGCTTTGCACCTGGAATCTGGGTCTGAGCCACATTGCTGCTTTTAGCTTCTGAATTTTCTCCTTTCTTAATATGCCTCCCAGAGCTTTTCCATCATGGGAAGCCATCCCACCTCCATGGGCAGGTCCCCTTCTCATTCTGCCTTGGATCTGTGACCCAGAACTAGGTGGTGGGTGAACAAAGGTTTCAGTTTGTACTTTTCCCTGTTGAAGACTCTCAATATGGGTCTGGTGTTACCCTACTATAGGTCTAGAACTTCTTTTTGACCTGGGCACAATTTCTCTCCAGGCACTGGAATATTCCATGACTAGTGTTCTCCTGTCCCAACCCACCCCCATTGTCTGCAGACCTCTCTATTTGTCTCCCAATGACAAGTGACTTACTGTGAATTTCTCTGTATTTCCCCATCAAGATTTGGTCTGTGGATTTTCTAGAGCTCTTGGCAGAATTTTGTGAAAAGAATTTGCCATACTTCCTTTTTTTACTTCCACCACCTTGGTTTAACCTCACAGGGGGAAATTTAAAGTTTTGGGTGGGGTATTAATTGACTTTTTTTTTTCTTTCCAAGAGAGAAAATACTCCATCTCTCTTGGAGATGGATTATTATGGAGTACTATATCTGAAATTATATTACTTACATAATTTTCTGTTGGTCACTTACCCTTGTAAGTTTTCTTATCTACAAAATGATGTAATCAGACTAGATTATGTCAAAGGTCCCCTCTAGATCTCAGTCTCCTGAATTTATTTGATCACCCTTCTCTCTCCAGAAGAATAAAGATGTAGAAAGACAGAGAAAGAAGCCTGAGAGTTATTTCCATTAGTGAGTTTGAAAACTACAAAATAGCCTGGGGAATCCAGGAGCAGAAGCAATCTCTGACTACTGATTTAGGGATGATGTGATTTTCTTCCTTTTCCGTGCCATTCTTGGCTTTCATTGACTGCCACACCAAAGCTTTCACAATGTTGGTCCCTTATGTGTCATTGACACCAGAGACACTAGTCTGAAATAAAGTGGAATCAACAGAAGAGAAGTGTGGGAGAAAGCTAACAGTGAATAAGGTCTTAAGAGAGTGAGTGGGGATATTGGGGGAAATTCTGATGGAGAATAGGAAAGAGAGGGGACAAGAACTTCCAGAGAAAACAAGCCATAACTTGTTTTTCAAGTTATAATCAGAGAGGGATGACTGGGACTTTTTTCAGTACAGAAATTTAGAAAGAACTGAAAGTATTTGTATTCCCTCTGCAGGTATGCAGAAACAGTTTAGTATCTAGATAGCAATAATCATTAATTAAAACAGGAAAGAAAGAGCTGTTTCCCCCTTCATCCCTCCTTATTAATCTGGTAATTGAGCAAGTTGCAACTAATCCATTAACCCACTCTATCTAGTTAGCTCCAGTCCTCAGAGCATACTTTACCTTCGCATGTGGTCCAGTTGTCTATCTAAGTCATGCATATTCCCATTTCTACTTTCCACTTCTTGCTCTGGGCACAGTAATTAAATCAATTGTGCCATTGATTCTGGAAAGGGGATGTTGATTGGCTTCCCTAAACATTAGCTCATCCTTGGGATTACCAAACCAAATCTCTTTCCTGGCCATCACACCTTGTTTTGTTTCTCCTTACTATGTAATCAGGGACTTCCGTAGAGCAGCCATTTATGATCTTCTTTTTGTATGTCCAAGGTTTAATAGGATGTCTGACACATAGTAAGCATTTAATAAAAATCCATTCATTCATTCATGCATGTCTGCATGCATTCCCACTGACAGCAGCTTTAAGTTGTCTCAAGGTTTTTATTTCTACCCCACGATGCCCCACTGTGCAAAGTGGTAGACTCTTACTAGCTGTGTGAGCTTCTGCCTCAGGTTCCTCATCTTACAATTCCTGGGGACAATGACAGCATCTACCTCCCAGGGTATATCTCCCAGAGATAATAATTCTGGACTGTTTAGCACAGTGCCTGCCACATAGTAAGTGATAGATGGGTTAATTATAATTATTATTAATCAGTTTCTACCAGAGGTCTTCCCTCCAGCTCCCCACCAAATGAATTTGTCTTAAGTTGATTTGAAAGCACATTTCACTGCAAACCTCAGGCACATGCTTGTCTGGGGTTCTAGAATTACAGTCAGGTTCTAGAATTACTCTGGTCAGTCTCCCCCTAAAGAACTTCAAACACCCATTCCCAGCTTCTTGCTCTATCTATTGATACAGAGTCCTCCTAACCTCTGTTATTGCATCCTCTCCAGCCCACTTGTATACCCTTGTAGACCTGTTATTCCATTATTTAGCAGCTGATAAAAATAGCCATCAATATTTAACACGGTTCATGCCTGGCATGTTTTTATAATAGTGTTTTCTCTGTTTTTTCTTCTTCCTCCACTTCTTCCTTATTTTTTCTTGTTTGTTTGCCTTCTTCCTTCATTTCTTCACACCCTACTTCCTTTTCTAGGGAGGAGCAATCTCCCCAAAACAATGCTGGGCAAACCCTGTGAAGAAATGACATTTTCCTTACTGTTGATGTTGATTGTATGTGAGCCAGGAAGACCTGAGTTCAAGTCTCACTTAACAGACATGCCGACAGTGTGCCTTTAAGCAAGTTCCATCCTTTTAGTCAGTCAACAAATAAGCACCTATTAAGCACCTATGTGCTTAATGCAAAGAAAATATATACATAATACAAAGAAATACATAGAACACAAAGAAATACAAAGAAAAGCATGAGTCCCTGCCCTCAAGGAGCTTACAATATAATGAAGAAGACCATGTGCAAAAATATATAAAGCAAGCTATGGACAGGATGAATAGGACATAATTAACAGTAAGAAGGCAGCAGCCTAAAGGGGGATCAAAAAAGCCTTCCTCTAAAAGGTAGGATTTTAGCTGGGATTTAAATTGCCTCATACAACTTTCTAAGACTATAAATTACATTTTAAGTTGTCTTTCCCATTGGTAGAGGAAGTTTCCTCAGTAGGAGGTACCAGTTATTATAAGTTGCCTTAGTTAAATGTTGGAAACAGATAAGACACTTGAGTTAATTATGATTATGTCCTGTGTCTCATACAAAAGAGAAAGCTAATTTGAGTATCTGGCAGCAGAAAGAGATATTACAGGGATCCCTTGAGAAGGGTTATAGAAGGAGAAGAACCTTAGTCTTTGATTATTGTAATCTTCGAAAGGTCTTGAAAGATTTGTACTCTCAGTAGCAGCTGGTAATACAATCATTTTAGGGATCCCAGGACAAACCAGGCCCATGGAAGAAAAGAAGATTTATGACTCTACAAGCCCAAAAGAAAACCTATCCCATGCCTAAAGGGAATTTCACAAGTATCCCCACAAAGAGGAAGACTTCCAGCAACCAGGACCTATAAATATTCCTTTGCCACATGTGCTTTCTCAAAGCTTGACCTCACTTTCCCTGGATTCCATGTGTATTCATGGAAGAGTGTGATAATTGTAATCTTTAGATTATTTGATATTATAATGATTAGACTCCAATATGGAGCCATTTAAGTTGTCCTTATAGTGTTGTGCCTCAGTTCCCCTGTCTGAATTTCTCTTAATTGTTCTGCCCCAATTTCCCTGAATTGTTCTGCCTCAGTCTCCCTGGTGGCAACCCCTCCCCCTTCTTGGCCATTAGGACTGAGATAATTATGGCTGTAGAGCTGTGACCATTGGCATTCCAAAGAGTCATAAAGCTCCAGATGGCTTATCTCCAATGTTTGGGCTTATCTTTCGGGTCTCAGACTCAGTGTCTCCTAGCTCCTTATCAGGATTTGTGATCCTTCCTCCATACCCCCAACCTGTCAGAATTGAATTTATGGTCCTTTCCTGGAACTTCTATCCCCAGTGCTCTACCCCTCCTTCTGCCTTTGCTTCCCTTAGCATAGCCCTATAAGAGTCGATGGAGCCCCTCACTCCCTGCTGGATGCTTTGAAACAAGAGTTCCATTCAGTCCATGGTCATGGATTCAAAACTCTCCACTACTATCAATAAACTATTAAAAATCTCTCATCTGTATCTTGCCTCAGTTTCTCCTGCATTACAATAGCATATAAACAAAGACAGACTTGTACCTTTCCGTTGTTCTGACCTATGTTAATTCTGTTTCAAGTAATTAATGATCACGCTTCTCTCTGAATAAAACTTCTTAGTTATTCCCCTTTTTCTACCTCAGATAGTCAACTAAACTTCCAATTTATGGTTCCAGTGAGGCAAATCCTTCTAGCCAAACCTAGTATCAATAAGTGAACCCCTCCCCCTACCTTTTCTACTACATCTGGATCTGATTAGAACCACCTTCCTCATACACATCTGGAACTGATAATTACCAAACCCATATTTTTAGGCTGTATAACTTCACCACCTGAATCCCAACTTTTAAGTATGCTTTTTCTCTAACATCTCCCTTCCCTTCACATTGGGTGAGTTCTTGCATCCAGAGGGATGAGTCTGTCTATATTGATGTATAATATATGTGTGTGTGTATATATGTATATATATATATATATATATATGTGTATGTATATATAATACATACATATTATATACATGATATATGTATCATATATATATATATATGGGGGTTGCTTGCTTACTGAATTATATAATAATAAGGCTTTTGTTTGTACCAACTTCCTGAGTACCACTTTTTTGTAAATTACAGAACCCAGGATTTTGCTTTAACCCAAGCCATGAGACCAAATAAATCAGAGACTGCTTTAGGCAAGATGTATAGTACCAACTATACCACTGTGGTAAACAGCCATTTCTAAAAGTCAATTAAATCTGACTATTTGATTTCAACTGAATAAATAAGAGAAAGTAGATAAGTGGAGCCATATGGTATTTAGAAATATATCCCTATACCTTCCAGGCTACCACTAGACCTAAGGTGGGATATAGCAGCCTGGCCCTAAATATTTGACTTGTCCGTGTGAGTGAAAAGTAGAGAAAATAAGCCTAGAGAATGCACTCAGGATGATATGTGAATCCCATCTATTATTATTCCTCCATTGCTGGTAAATGCACTGGGATAGTTTCCACCTATAGCTGGAATCACTTGGATCCTCAGATGCCTTGACTCTGTTAATTGGGTCACCCAAAGGTGATATTTGAATTAATTTACATTGAATTTTTTTTTAACTTTTTTATCCTTGCTGAATCTTAAGACTAAAGATGAAGTTACATATATGTTTTGCTACAATTTCCTCCCATTTTGTGAACACTTAGAAGAACAGGCAATTCAGAAATGTTTATTGAGTACCTACTATGTGCTAACGTGCTAGAAGTTTAAATTACTATCCTAGCTAGGCAAAGGGAACAATGTGATTGAAGCACAGGAATTGGGCAAGCTCATATGTGTATAGCTCTTTAGGGGTATATGGTGTGTTCAGGGAGGATTAGCAGCTCTGGTGTGAGGGCTTGTAGAGTCCTTTCCAGGCCTGCTCATCCCCCTTTGGTGTTCACCTGTCACCCAACTCTTACCTATGGCTCTAAGAAGCTGCATTATGGGCAGTAGCCACACCTTGGTAAATGTGTCTCAGTGGCACATGTAGGCACTATGGAGCCCCTAAGGCTCGGTCAGACACTGAAGGTACCAAGGCCATCCACTGCATCCTGGACTCCTGCCAGTCATTCAGATTTTTGTCTTATTGTAGAAAATTGATAACTCTGGAAGAGAGAGTAAGGTTTACTGCTTTGTGCTACTTTGCACGTTTAATTTTAATTTAAATCTAATTCACATGAGTCAAAATAATCACCTGCGATGTCATTGGTCCTCTTCCAAAATGAAGCATGAACAATAGCTCTGAGGTTTGCTAAATACTTTCCTTGTGAAGTAAGTAGTACAATTATTATTGTAAAATTTTATTCCCCTTTTACAGATGAAGAACTTACGGTTCAGAAAGCAAAGGTAATTAAAATATTTCCTCTAGGCAATGTGGTTCAGTGGAAGAACAGCAGCTGAGGAATAAAAGGACCTCAGGTTCAAATCTCACCTCTGATGACTTGAATACATGAGACAGTCAACAATTCATTTAATCTGTCTAGGTCTCAATTCTTCAACTGTAAAATTAGGAGACTGGATGAACTGAAGTCTAAAGACTGAAGACTTTTCTATTTCTCAATTTCTTGACTCATGTAAGATCATGCAGCTAGTAAATATTGGAGCTGGGATTCCTGGTCTTTTGGCTCCCACACCAGACTGAGATCCCCTACAGGGCACCTCCCTGATGGGAAGGTGAGAATGAAAACTAGACTTTAGTGAAGGGAGTGTGGTAGGGAGTGATGGCAAAGGAACCAATCTTCTTGCCCCCTGAAGCAGGTTTATCTAAAACCTGAGCAATGAAAAGATTAGTGGTTTTAGGAAATGGGTCAAGGTAAGTGTCCCTTCATGGGGTAAGATAAATAAAATAAAATTTTATTTTATTTATTTTATTTAATATATTTATTTTATTAAATTTAAATTTAATAGGTTGTCCAAGGGCAATGTGACATAATGGACAGAGTATAAGATTTGGGATTAGGAAGATCTGAGTTCAAATATGGTCTCAGATATGAACCATGTGACTCTAGGCAAGTTAGTTAATTTTTGTATGCCATCTATAAAACAGGGATATCACCAATTCTAGGGGTTATTGTGAAACTCAAATGAGATTATAATTGTACTCAATAAACTCCAATAGTTCTCTACAATCTCCAGAATCAAATGCAAAATCCTCTGTTTGGCATTGAAAGTCCTTCATAGTCTAACTACCTCCCATCTTTCTTGTCTTTTTGACATGTGACACTGGCTTCCACTGGGCTCCTGGCTGTTCCACAAACAAGAGACATCATTTCTCACCTACAGGCATTTTTTTCTGACTATCCTCCTTGCCCAGAATGCTCTCCTTCCTCACTTCTCTGGATTCCTTCAAGTCCCAATTAAAATCCCATTTTCTCCAGGAGACCTTCGCCAACTTCTCTTAATTCTGTTAATTATTTTCCATTTGTCCTATATATAGTTTGTTTAAGCATATTTGCTTGCTTACTTAAATTGTGAATTTCTCCAGGGTAGACACTATTTTTTGCCTATTTTTGTATTGCCAGCACTTAACATGGCACCTGGCATATGGTAGGCACTTGATAAATGTTTATTGACTGACTGACCTCTTTAAGACCTGTTTCTTCATTTTAAAAATAATGCAATTGGTCTAAATAACCCCTGAGATCCTTTTTAGTTTTTAATTTGTAATCTTAAATAGCAGGAAGAAATTCTTAATCCCAAATACGTTTTGGGATATTTCCAAGGAGAGACAATATTCTGAATGTTTGTGAACAGGGTTCAATTTCCCAGTATGACAAGTCCACATATATCTATGGGCCATAGATCTCCTCACTATTCTGGGGCTTGCAAACTGAGATCCCTGTCTTTGTATACAATGGCCCAGGCCCAGAAATGCAGCCCTTTCTGAGGACCTCTGAATCTGAGCTCCCTTAATCTGCTTCCTTATCTCCTGCTCTACATAGATGATTCCTCATCAAACAGCTTAACATTAGATTAATTTCAGCCTGCCAGCCTCTTTCCTTTTATCTGCTTAAAAATCTTTCTCTGGCTCATTTGTGAATTGTAAATCGACTTGTTAATAGCCTACTTAGATGCTTTGCGTGCCCTGTACACAGTAAGCACTTAATAACTGTGTTGATTGCTTCATCTAATTTTCTTTTTTCTTTTTGAATAATATTTTATCTTTTCCCTAATTATGTGTAGAAACATTTTAAAAATGTATTAATTTAATATTTTCCCCAGTCAAAACAATTTTTGACATTTGTTTTTTAATATTTTTGAGTTCTAGTTTCTCTCCTTTATACCTATTCACAATTAAGAATCCACATGTGAAGTTATGTAAAATATCTCCACAAAAGTCAAGTTGTAAAAGAAAACATAGATCTCCCACCCTAATGAAAATAAAGAGCCCTCAAGAAAAATTAAGTTAAAAAGACATCGAGAGACAGAGAATGCTTCAGTCTGGATTCAGATATAACCAGTTCATTCTCTGGGCCTAGACAGGACCTCTCAAAGTAAGTCCTTCAGAGCAGTTGTGGATGTCACATTACTGAGAATAGCAAAGCCATCCACAGCTGGTCATCCTAGAATGCTGCCATTTTTTTGTATACAATATATTTTACTTTGTTCATGAAGCACTTTCAGGGGGTGTGTTTGTTTTTTCCTGAGAACATCCTGTTCATTACCCCACAGAGAACAATAATATTCCATCACAAACACATACCACAGTTTATTCAGCCATCCCCCCCAATTGATGGGCGTTCTTTCAATTTTCATTTTTTTTCTCCTGAGAAGAGAGCTGTTATGAATATTTTTTTGTACATAGACCATTTCCCCCTTTTTTGGGGGGGTGTTTGTTTTTTCTGAATCTCTTTTGGTATTCATGACTGCCAGTGTTGTTAGGTCAAAGGATATTCATGAATTTATAGCCCTTTGGGCACAGATCATACCTTTTGATCATTTATCACTTGTGGCATAGCTCTTTTTTTTTTCATTTTATTAAAGCTTTTTATTTGCAAAACATATGTATGGGTAAGTTTTCAACATTGACCCTTGCAAAGCTTTCTGTTACAAATTTTCACCTCTAGTTCCCACCCCTCCTTTAGATGGCAGAAAGTCTACTACATGTTAATTATATTAAAATACTTGACATCAAATATGTGTATACATATTTTTAGTTATCTTGCTGTGTAAGAAAAATCAGATCTACAAGAAAAAAAATCTGAGAAGGGAAACATAATGCAAGCAAACATCAATGTGGCATAGCTCTTACTTTTTATAAATATGACTAGGTTCCCTCTGTTTGAGAAATGAGACCTTATCAGAGAAACTTGTTTTGAAAATTTTTTTAATAATTACTATTGCTAATTGTATTTATTATTCTCTCTCCTTTCACTCCATTCCTCCTCAAAAGTGTTTTGCTACTGACCACTCCCTCCTTCAATATTCCCTCTCTTTTATCACCCTCCCTCTCTTCCCCTCCTATTTGCCTGCAAGGTAAGAGAGATTTCTATACCCTCATTGAATACTATCTTATTTCCTATTTCAGCCAGTTCTAAGGAGAGTAAGTTTCATCATTTCCCTTCTCTTTTCCTCTTCCCCTCCACTGTAAAAGCTCTTTTTTGCCTCTTTTTTTTTTTTTGCCTCTTTTTTTTAATGGCAGATAATTTGCACCATTCCACTTCTCCCTTTCCCTTTCTCCCTGTACATTCCTTTCTTACCCCTTAATTTCATCATTTTTAAAAAAAAGATATTATCCCTTCATAATCAGCACCCATGCCCTCTGTCTATATATACTCCTTCTAACTGCCATAATAATGAGAATATTCTAATGAGTTGCAAGTATCATCCTTCCATGTAGGAATATAAACAGATAAATCTTAAGTCCCTTATGATGTCACTTTCCTGCTTATTTCCTTATGCTTCTCCAGAATCCTGTATTTGAAAATCAAATTTTCCATTCAGGTCTGGTCTTTTCATCACAAATGCTTGAAAATTCTGTTTCATTGAATGACCACTTTTTCCTCTGAAGGATTATAATTCAGTTTTGCTAGGTTGGTGATTCTTGGTTGCAATCCTAGATCCATTGCTCTCTGGAATATCATATTCCAAGCTCTCTAGTCCTTTAATATAGAAGCTGTTAAATCTTGTATTACCCTGACTGTGGCTCCACTATACTTGAATTGTTTCTTTCTGGTTGCTTGCAATATTTTCTCCTTAACCTGGGAGTTCTGGAATTTGATTATAATATTCCTGTGAGTTTTCATTCACCTTCTTTCAGGAGGTTATTGATGGATTCTTTCAGTTTCTATTTTACTCTCTGGTTCTAGAATCTCAGGGAAGTTTTCCTTGATAATATATTGAAAGATGATGTCCAGGTTCTTTTTTTTTTTTCTTTTTGATCATGACTTTCAGGTAGACCAGTGATTTTTAAATTATTTCTCGTGGGTCTATTTTCCAGCTCAGTTTTTTTTCAATGAGATTTTTCAATTTTTTTTCCTCTTTTTTTGGATTTGTTTTATTGTATCTTGAATTCTCTTAAAGTCATTAGCTTCCATTTGCTCAATTCTAATTTTTTTTTTTTTTTTGCTTTTTGCTGAGGCAATTGAGGTTAAGTGACTTGCCCAAGGTCACACAGCTAGGGAATGTTAAGTGTCTGAGACCAGATTTGAACTCAGGTGCTCTTGACTCCAGGGCTGATGCTTTATTCACTGTGCCACCTAGCTGCCCCTCAATTCTATTTTTTAAGAAATTATTTCCTCATTCATCTTTTTGTAGCTCCTTTCCCAATTGGTCGATTTTACTTTTTAAGGTATTTTCCTCCTCATTAACTTTTTGTATTTTCTTTTGTACCTCTCTCAATTCTTTCCCCAATTTTTACTTTATCTCTCTTACTTAATTTTCAAAGTCCCTTTTGAGCTCCTTCATGGCCTGAGTCCAATTCTTATTTTTCTTGAAGATTTTGAATATAGGAGCTTTGACTTTGTTATCATCTTCTGAATGTGTGTTTTGATCTTCTTGTCACCTTAATAACTTTCAACTATCAGAAAGATTTTTTGCTCTCTGCTCATTTTCTTAGCCTAATGCTTGGCTTTAACTCTTTAAGTAGGACTTTGTTTCCAGGGTGGAGGGTGCATTTTCCCAAACTTCAGGGGCTTTGTACCACTAGTATATCTCTATAGATCCTTTTAGAAATCTGACCACAAACACTCTTTTTGGCCCTGGAGCTATTAGGAGTGTCCCTACATCCCACTATAGCTGTAAGATGTAGTGTGCTGGCCCGGGATGTGCTGAAACTGCACACCAAACTCCCACCCTGTTGCCACATTCTCTCTGCTGATCTTCAGAGTCTTGCCTGATGTCCCCAGGCTGAGAGGTCCACAAACCTCGAAGTCCTGCCTCATTGATGCTGTGGTCCAGATATCTCTTTGATGTCTCTGGGCTGAGAGGTCTGGAAGCCAC
>JAJPUD010018373.1:12972-28839 GCA_023553655.1 Myrmecobius fasciatus | reverse complement strand
TCCAAATCTCTTGTGTTTCAAAAGTATTATATTATATTTTACACTATATTTTCATTCTTTTTTTTTAAATTGTGTTTTACTGTTTCGTGATTTCTCTTAGATTCATCAGCTTTCATTGGCCCAATTATAGTTTTTAAAGTATGGTTAACTTATGTATGTCTTTTTCCATTTGATTAGTTCTACTTTTTAAATTGTTTTCTTCAGTTATCTTTAGTCTTTCCTTTTTCTAAGTTATTGTCTCTTTATTGCATATCTCTCATTTATTTTACCAGTGTTTCTTCAACCTCTTTTGTATGACTCATTTCTTTATAAGCTCTTCTAAGTAGACTTTTTGGGCTTGAGAACAATCCAAATCTTTATTTGAGATTTGACATGTATATTTGTATTCTAAGTTGGTGTTTTGATTTTTCGTATCACCATAGTACTTTCTTTTGTAAGGTACTTCTTTTGTTGTTTCTTGCACATTTTTTGCCTATTTCATGTTGAGTTATGTTCCTTTGGTAAAGTGGTACTGTCCCAGCCTTCTTTTGAAGAGTCATTGATTTTCAGATCCGGTGTTGAGCTTCAGGTATTTCGTGACTTGCTCACTGAGCTAGAGTGGCAAGACCTAGTCATGTTTATTGTTTTATTGTTGTCTGGGGCTGACAATTTGCCTATTGTTCTAAGGCTGGAAATTCCATATCTTGTCTCATATATCACTCTCTGTGGAGCCAAAGCCGAGGGGCCTCATTTATATGTGCTTTGACTTAGATTATTCGTTTAGCTTTCCTGGACATCTAAGCTGCACTATGCTTTCTTTTCATTCAAATGAGAATGAACTTTTTAAAAGTTCTTCCAAAATATCTTAACCTGGAAAATTGTTACACTCTGTCTTTTTGGAGATTCCATCACTCCAAAATCTGTTCAATGATTTGATTTAAAGTTGGTTTCAATGGAAATTCAGGGAATCTCAGTCAACTTTATGGTTTCTCTCTGCCATAGTAGTTCTGTCTCTATTCTCTACCTCATTTTTCTTCATTGAGCAGAATCTTAAATAAATACAGAGATTGTAGGATAAGGGAAAAGGAAAATATTTCTTTGGAAAAAGGCATTTTAGAGAAATGAGAAATGAAAAAAAAAACTCATTCCATGAGAGGATAAATGGGTTAATTAGTGGTAGAGTATGGATTTCAACACATTCTCTTGGTCTTCAAGCCCAGGACTCTTTCTATAAACCAAATTATTATTTAAAATATTAAAAAGCCCATATACCCACACCTCTAAATATAATGTTGCAAAGAGTTTGCCAAATTATATGAAGAATATAGGCAAAACAAAGAAGGTTAACAGATATAATACAATTATAAGTAAAAGCAAAAAGTAGAACCTGTCCTCAAAACGCTCATATTCCAATGCAAGAAGACTACATAAAAAACTTATTTGAATATCATGGAAAGGAATAATATTCATGCAAAGAAATTTTGGCTAAGTCTGAAGCATGTGTATAATTACATATGCACTTACAATCTGCTGTCATCCTTAAAATGGAAGTTCCCCTAAAACAACTCACTGATGTGAGAAGGGGGCTGTCATCAGAAAGGATAATACAAGATGAGAAGAACCAAGGTACAAAGTAAAGTTCATGAGTGAGAAAATTATTTATGTCATGGAGATGAGTTCTGGAGAAATAAGGATCAGGTAGGGACAAAGAGAAATAAAGCTTAGTGGAAATAAGGATCCTGCTTTTGTGATAAAATGTTCAATATCTTTTGAAACCATGGTAAAGATACTGTTCTAATTAAATCCCATAAGACCAAGAGTTTTAATTCCTAAGACTTTTTAAGATTCCATCATATCTTTAGCAAACCTAGAGATAGAGAGGCTAAATTCAGACTTGGGAAGTGCTTCTTGCCAGAAGCAGGATCGGGTTTTATATTTATTTATTTATTATTTTTGTAATGCAACTTCTTTTCATTCTCATCCCTTACCACAGGGTATCTCAATAAATATATGCAATTGTGATGAATTTGTTGACATAAAATATTCAAGGGTAGTAGCATGACTACCAAATGAAATCAGATTAGAACTGTAATACTGACTATACATTTCACCTTCAGCAATTTGTATCATCTCCTACGGCTCTATTCTCTTAATTTTTCCAATAAGGGGCTTCAACAAGGATTCTGAAGAACTTTCAGCATTTGAGCTATTAAAATGAAGCCTAAAATAAATAGCCAAATGAAACATATATGGATAAAAATAATAGAATAAATGCGGAGTGAAAAGCACTGAATCTGAACTTAGAGGACATAAGTTTAAAACCAAATTTAGCTTTGCTACATGTCAAATGAATTTGAGGAAATCATTTTCATTTCTTCAGTTTCAATTTTCATATCTATAAAGTGACTTGTTTGTATGCAATGATCTCTAAAGACACTTTCAATTCTCAGTCTATGACCTATATCTTTCATATACTTATATAAAATAAAGGTGTTACACTGGACAGTGACTAATTCACTATTATTCTTAAGTCAATGATTCTTTCTTGTTTTATTTGTTTTCCTTTCAATTGTTTCTCTAAATATTTGCTTGTTTTAATAAACAGACTTTTTGTCTGTTTATGTAATGTAATCAAAGTGAAGAATGAGCTCCTAATACAGAATATTCCCAAGGCAAGACAGAATGGGAATCTATGTAATCATTTTAAGGAAATATTTCAGTTACTGAGGATTACAGAATTTACTTATGAATCCTTATATAATATATCAACTACTGCAATTTTATCCAAATCTTCCTCAGTTCAAGGTCAAGTCTGCCCTGTACACAACATTACTTGTCACAATTCAATTACTATGAAAAAAATCAAAATTTCCAGAGGCATAGTTCCTGAAGTATAGTGGCAAGATTCAGAGCTGATATTCAGTATACTTTGCATTATGTAAAATATGTTAATAAGAAAATTATTTTAGGCAAAAATTATTACGTACATTATTTTTCAGATAGGTAACTTAAGGAATTCAGGAGAGGAAGGGGAAGTAAGCAAGCCAAGAGTCCAGAGCTGGTTAGTGATCAGGTAAGGCTAAAATAAAATTGATCTCCCCAAAGCATTCATCATACCTCTCAAAGGTCACAGAATGATATCCTATTAATATACCTATGTCTGAGACATTCTCCTAATTTTGTGGTGGGGGTGAGAGAAAAAATAATATACAGAGAAAAGGAGAAATGGAGCCACATATATCTGGACAATCAATTCTTAAGGAGCTTGTATTCTCTGGCAAAAGGGTTTGTGATGGAGAGCAAAGCCACACTTGCAAGGGCAACAACGTTTATGATATCAGAGGGCAAAGGCCTTTAAGAGGTATCTAGTGAGCAAAACAAATAAAAAATCCAATCACGGAACAGTCTATTCCTAACAGCTAGCTATTCATCACCCACTTTAATCGGCATCCTATTCTGATTTTCATGGTAAAAAAAAAAAATGAACTTCAAACTGAAAGCACAGAAACTTGAACTTGAACCAAGTCTTACAGCCTAGGATTAAACTTAAGAAACGCCTTAACAGCAGTCAAGGTCAAATAAAAGCTAGGAAAAAAGGGACACCAATGAAGGGAAGGAGGAAGAAAGTAATAGAAGAAAAAGGCAAGGAAGGGAGGGGTAAAGAAAGGAAGAAAAAAGAAAAGGAAGGGAGAGGAAAGAGGAGAAAAGGAAGGAGAGAGATGGAGGAAAGAAAGAAGGAAGTTCGAGAGGAAAGAGAGGAAGGCAAAAGAGTAGCAGGAATGAAGGAAGAAAAAAGGATGAAAGGAGAAAGGAAGAAGAGGAAAGCATTTTTGGAGGAATAGCTTATAAAGTATACTACAAATGTAGTGGCCATTTGAATTGGGGTTGCATAGCTGATAAAGCAAACCTAGAGCCAGGAAGACAACAATCATAATCATTTAATACATATTTATTGTTTACTAGTTTTCAAATACTGTGCTAATTTCTGGAATATAGACAAAAGTCAAGATAAAACAAAAACTGCCTTCAGTAAGTGTGCACATTTAATGAGAGGGGCAATATCCCAATGGCTTGGTCAATCAACAATATATAAAACCTAGGTGGAAGCGAGGTTAAGTTCATCCTGTTACGCATATTGACTGTGAAATTAAAGTCAGATAAGCTCTCAGTACTTATAGAGATTCTCTAGAACTGTAAATTGCAGGGCAAATGTTGATATGCATTGATTGGGAGGATTTTTTTAACCTGGAGTTTCCCCCATAAATAAAATTATGGTTTAGTCTGCACTCTCATTCTTGTGAATAATGAACAGTTATTTAGCTATAGAATGGGCCTCATGGGAAACCAGTAGGCCTCCCTCATTAATAGATTTCAAGAAGAGGCTAGGAAATCATAGATTTCCTAGATAGGATATCAATGACAGGGTTCTTGATAAAGAATAGGAAGTTTCCATAAACTGAGATGCTTTGAAAATGCGAAAATGATGAGAGAACCCATTGCATACATGGGGAAAGTTATGAGCCAAAGAAGGACATCTCAAAGTTTTGATATTAAAATCTAGTAATTCTAATTAAAATGCAAAAATCTTCTCTGAAGAACCATCATCCCATCTTTCTCTATAATTTTCTCATCTTTCTAAAAATATGATCCATCTTCATGGTCACTTCCACTCACCCCCTCACTGAATTCTCAGATTATCACTCTTTTTCTGACCTCACATCATTCCACTGAGAACCTATACAATGCTACACTTTTCTCACTTTGGGCATGCTACATTTCTGTTATCTAAGCTAAACTGGACCCCCACTGAAACACAGCAAGCCTTTTGCTTTTTGTGAACTGGCTTTCTACCACATTTCCTACAGCATTTGTACCCAATCTCCATCTTAATGCTTCTATACAGAGCATATGTTCTAAGATATTTTTCTGCAATTCATGTTTAAATTGCTTGACAGAATATGGCATTCTCTAATCCCTTGTTCTACTCTGTGATAAGAATTGTCCCTTTCCTTTTGACAAGACCAATTGCATGAATGGTGTCTATGATGGCACTTCTTTCAACTTGCCTTTTTGATCATCCCTTCTCTCACTCTCATTTTCAGCTTTTTCTTATTGGCAAGAAAGAAGATAAATCTTTTTTATGGTATCTATAAAAAAAGTTTTCCCTTCAAAGCATAACACATTCATTTAATCCTCATATTCCTTCACGTATAATGTTCAACTTCCCTTACTTTCTTAGAAATTCCTAGGGAAAAAACCCATCTACACTAATTACTCCCATTTCTCTTACCACTACTAATTTTCTAATACATTCTTTATAAATCCCAACTTCATCACTCAACTAAATTTAGTGATTGTGTAATTAACATCTGATAACCTTTTTTTAGGTCTCCTTATCCCTCTTAAACTCTCTGCAGTGTTTAGATTTGGTTTAACCCTGATCCTTGGAAAAGAAATCTAATCATTAAAATATATTGGAAGGTTCAGAAGGGAAAAAGAGAAGAAAATGCTTTTAAGAGTATCTATAGTTAAGAGTATGCTATTTTATATGAATAGAGGGTAAAAAAAAGAAGAGGAGAGAGGGAGGGAAAGAAAGACAAAGGAAGAAAAGAAAAGAAGAAAGAAGAAAGAAAGAAAGAAAGAAAGAAAGAAAGAAAGAAAGAAAGAAAGAAAGAAAGAAAGAAAGAAAGAAACAAAGAAACAAAGAAACAAAGAAAATAAGAAACAAAGAAACAAAGAAAGAGAGAGAGAGAGAGAAGGAAAGGAAGGAAGAGAAAGAAAGAAAGGAAGGAAGGAAAGAAAAAAGGAGGACCTTTTTGAAGAGAATCATGACATTAGGAAGGTAATGCCATGATATTCAAATAAATTGGATTTAAGTGAGGGAGGGCTGTGCAAGGTCACCTTCCTCATTTTCCCCTCCAGAGACATTTGGGTCAAGTGGCCAGATGGATATGAGGATGACTGGAGATGGCCCTTGATGAAGGCCCTTGGACTTTTTAAGGTAAGGTCTTTACCAGGGTTTGAGTCTGCACCCATTCAGTGATTAAAACTAGGTAGCAATTCAGGCAAAAAAAAAAATCTCTTCTTTCACTTAGTTCAAAAAAATCCAAATAAACAAATGAATGAATTTTGGAGGGGAAGATACTCAGGATTTCTGGCCAAAACAAAAATGACCAAGATTTATATTCAATCTTACTCCATCAGGAACCAAACAATAAACACAGGAGCTTGATCTAGGGATGACTCTGCAGGAAACTAAAGCAAGATAAATTTGCTCAGTCCTCACTCACTTAAATCATCTCCCTGATATCATGGTCCTCTTGGAGAATGAAGGACAAGCAACCTCTGTGAGCTGTGGAACAATTTCCAAGCATTTCCTTATATAGACCATCCTTTCCCTTGTTTTTCATGATACTGAGTTTAATTTGTGTCCCTATTTGAAGAGAACTTTTGTTAACTCTGGGCATTCTCTGCTTCCCAAGATTTCCTTATGGCCTTTCTTATTTCCCCTCCCTATACTCTCTATCTTCTAATCAGCTCTCCTAGGTACAATTATCATCTTTATGCAGATGATACAAAGAATTTTCCATAGAGAATCAAGTATTTCCTTCTAAGTTTCAGTTTCGTATCAACTAACCACCTAGACACTTTTGCTGCCTTGTCTTAAAGGTTCATGAAACTCACCATGTCCAAAATAGAAGGCATTTTTCACACACACACACACACACACACAAACACACACACACACACACACAAATACATTGCCACCACCATCACTCTTCTTACTTTACTATTTCTTTCTTTTTTTTTCTTTTTTTGATTTTTGCTGAGGCAATTGGGGTTAAGTGAATTATCCAGGGTCACACAGCTAGGAAGATTTACTATTTCTTTCAAGTGAATCTGCATCCTTATTTTTATTCATGCTTATGACTTTATTGACTTCTCAGATTCCTCACTTTTCCTCACCCTTCATAACTAGCAAACTTGCTAGTCATATTAATTATATATCCATAAACTCATCAGTTTTCTTTTTTCCACACACAAAAGTGCTATCCTAGTTTAGCCTATTAGGATTACTATAATGGCCTCTTAATTTAATGTTTTTCCTCAAGTCTCTAACTGCTCCAATATTTCTTTCTCAGAGCTAAAGCTATCAAAAGATATTTTTAAAACACCATACTGATCTTTTCTGCTTTAGGAAGCTTAAGTGCCTCATTTTTTCTCTTGAAGATCAAATACAAACAACTGTTAATTATGTAATTTATTTTAATTATTTCATTTTACTGATTTTATTTAATTATTAAAATTTTGTTTAATAATAGTGATTATTATTTTAATAATTTATTTAGTTTTATTATTTAAAGCTTGCTATAATATGACTGCAGCATCCCTTTTTAGGAGTATTACTTCTCTTCACATGGTCCAAGAAAAAAAAAAGCCAATTTGATGTTCCCTGAGCAAAATATTGCATACAATTCTTTCAAGAATTCATATATACTGTAGCTCATTTTATGAAGAATTTTCTCCTTAATCCTGCCTGTTAGAATACTTAGCTTTCTTCAAAGTTGAGTTCAGGTGGTAGTTCAAATAAGAAGTCCTTTAAAAGTTTCATATTTTTTAATGTTTGTCTCCTTTTTAAATTATGCTGTTTCTCCCCAGGACAAAGCAAATTTTAAAGAATAAATATTATTTTGACATTTTAATTTTATTATTAATTTATTTTGACATATTTTTCTATTTAAAAACCACCTTGATATTATCTATGTTTCATAATAAATTTTATGTTTCAAATATTTCAAATTATAATTTAATATGTTTCAGGTGCCACTCATCCATGTTAGAAGTTAAATACATACCTTGGGCCATGTGTTAAAAGTTTCTAAAGAGCATTTACGTAGAAAGGAATATAGAACTTAAATAGAGAGAAAACACAAGGCTACACAGAATCACATAATATAATAAGTGATCTTTCTTTAATGAAAATATCATTCCTGGAAAGGGAACTACAAGTTTAACAACTGACCAGTCATTTTTAGTTAGTAATTACATAGGACTTTGATAATTGTGACAGGCTTTGCAAACATTATGTCTTTGAATTGAAAGTGTTAACATCCTAATTTACAGATGAAGAAAATTTAGTTGGAAGGATATAGAATTAACTGCTTAGGTTATATACCTACTAGGTTTTCCAGGTTAAATTTAAACTGAGGACTTCTTAATTTTAAGTTTAGCTAGCTATTGTTTAAAATTTGGGAAGTCCCAAATTTTCCTTAACTTCCTAAAATTTAGAAAGTCCCTAAATTTCTTCTCCTTTCTAGCCCCAAGGCAAGAATAGACTTGTTAAGTATAAATGAGGAGGAAAAAAGGAAGGAACAAAAGAAGGAAGAGAGAAAGAGAAAGGAGGAAAGAGAAAGAAAATAATTAATTAATTAATTAAACAAAGACAGGAAGGAAGGAAGAAAGAAACAAAGAAAGGAAGCAAAAAAGAAGAAAGGAAGGAAGGTAGGAAGGAAGGAAGGAGGAAAAGAAAGAAGGAAGAAAGGAGAGAGGGAGGAAAGGAAGGAATGAGGGAAGGAAGGAAGAAAGCAAGGAGGGAAGGAAGAAAGGAAAGAAGGAGAGAAGGAAGAAAAGAAGGAAGAAAGAAAGGAAGGAGGGAAGGAAGGAATGAAGAAAGCAAGAAAGCAAGCAAGGAATGAAGAAGCAAGGAAGGAAGGAGGGAGGGTGGAAGGAGAGAAGGAGGGAAGGAGGGAAGGAAGGAAGGAGGGAGGGAGGGAAGGGGGGAAGGCAGGAGGGAAGGGGGGAAGGAGGGAAGGAAAAAAGGGAGGGAGACAAATAAATAAAACATCAGATTTCTGCCAAAGTTTGTGATGATTTTAGTGGGCTACAAGCTCCAAAAGAACAGTTTGATAAAGGAAATAAAGAAGAATTTGGGCTCCTTAGCTACAATAAAATTTAGGCTATCAAATTAGAAAGTGTGATCATTACACTGTGCTTTTGCTTTTCTAAGACTTTATCATTATTATTGTGTACAGTTCTGGGTGTCATATTTTAAAAAAAGACATTGGAAAATTAGACAAAGTGCACAGTAAGATACACAGTATGGGTGTTGCATATATTTTATATGAAGGTGTAATCAAAGAAGCAGAGTCATTTGGCCTGATCACACTAGAGGGTCAAATATAATAGCTATCTTCAATTAATTGAAGAGATACCATGGCTAATAATAAAAATATTAATGAACATAATTATGACATTTGCAAAACTTTTTACTTATGCTGTCTTGTTTTTCCTTATAAAAGCCTTTGAAATAGATGCTATTTTTATGCCCATATTACAAATTAGGAAACTGAATTAGACAAGTTCAGTGACTTCCCTTTGGTCAGAAGTAGGATTCTAAATCATCTTTTCATGATACTATTTTATTCCTTTATTCAGTGAAATACTTTGCATCACAGGGAAGAAGCACTAAAATTATTAACTCTGTCTTTGGGCATGGAAGGAATGTGGAGAACCAACGGATATAAATTGTAAAAATCAAGTTTATATTTGATGTAACTAATATCTTAAAATAAATAGAATTATTCAGAAGTTAGAAGGACAGTTTCAGGACTGTACCCTCATTGATGGTCTTCAAGCAAATGTTAGATAATTAATAAATATGGATTCATCATTGGGTTTAGATTGGCCTAAACTGACACTATTTTCCCTTCCAATGCTGAAAGCCTTTGATTTTGTAAGATTATTTTCACATTTATCACACTTAGGGTAAACTCTTCAGTGGATCTATATCAAGAATTTCTTCCAAAGATAAAAATAACAAGAAATTCATGCTTACCCATGGTGAGGGTGTCATGCATATTGTTCTTCAGTAATGATCCCAAGTGTATTGAAATGTTAGAAGCATGAGGGGACACCACAGCTGACAGAGCATTAGATTTGGATTCAGAGAAACCCAAGTTCAAATTCTGGCCTAGATACTTACTAGTGAGTATCCTTGCAAAAATTTCTCAAAATTTGTTTGCCTCAGTTTCCTCAAATGGAGATAAGAAAAACACCTAATTTTCAGTTGTCATGAGGTTTAAATGAAACATTTCTAAAGAATTTGGTGGAGCACCTGACTATACAAATATCTATTTTATTCTCTCTATATATCATATTGTAAAGAATGTAAAACAATTTACATATGGTATTTCATTGCATACAACTGTGAAAGGTTCTATTATTATCTGTACAATTTTAAAACAGAATTAAACGTAAACTATTCCTGATGGTAGATCTAGCACTTAAATTCAATGTGGGGTATCCACCTAATATTTCAGAAACTTTCCTTTCTCCTAATATGTCACTATTTTGGCTCTCTGCCAATAATTTTTACTTTTATCATGTGATCAACCCATTTTTTTCCTGCCATTCAATTCTCTAATGGAGTCATTTATTCACTTTCTTCTCTTGGAGTTCCTGATTGACCACATATAAAAACCTGCTTACGATCATCATGTGCCTTTCTATTTTCCCTTCCGAGGTACTCATCTACTGTTTGGCTAATCTCAGAGCAAATTGGTAGCAATTGCCATATATTCTACGTTTTCCATTAGACTCCAAAAAAAATGGCTCTTCTTTTATTTAAGTCCAAGCTCTTGACTTACCATTTTAACTTTGTTCCCTCACTTCTCCAGAAAAATAAATTCTAAATCACTGAACTCTCTCTAATTTTCAATCAATAACTGCATTGTTTCATTACATTCTTCATTCTAAAATGACTAAAACTCTCCAGTCTTTACAAAACTTTCCTGAAATTCTATTTCATTCAGGCTCTCATCTTATATCTGTTTTCCCTTTCTCAGACAATCTCTTTTAAAATATTTACATTTGCTTTCCCTTCTTACCTCTTTTCTCTCTTACTCCTTCACCCATTTAAACCTTGCTTTCAACTTCATTATTTGAATTAAGTTATTCACTGAAAAGTTATGAATAATCTCTTATTTTCATATTTGATATTGGATACTTGATCCAAGGAAACTAAATATCTTTCAGTTGTAGTAGAATAGGTATGAGATGCTAATAATCTACAACATGGTGTGCTGTTTGAGTGAAAAGAAGGAGAATTTATAAGAGATATAGGAATTCAATAATGGAGTAGCTAAGTAAAGCGATTATGAGAAAAGAAGTGAGGAAAATGCTGGGGTTTGGAGCCTGGGTGACTGTGAGGATGGAAATATCCCTGATATTAATAGAAAAACTTTTTAAAAAAGAGTTTTTGAAAAAAGAATAATGAATTACCTTTTGGACATGTTGAATCTGAGACAACTAGGATATATACAATTTGAGATATTCAAAATATTATTGGTGAAGCTCTGCTGTAAAAAGGAGAGAGCTTAGTGATTGATTCACACAAATAAATATATATACACACATACACGCATAGCATTAATCTCTTTTTATATATGTATGTTTATTTATGTATATCACTATATATAACACACACATATATATATAAGTATATATGACATATACATTTGATATGTATTATATGTGTAATTAAATGGAAAGAGATAAAGACAGATGGAAAGAGAAGAGAGAAATGGTAAGGTAACCCCTAGGATTTGGTGAGCTCCTAAAGTTTGAGATTATAGAAAATATTTAATTATATGTTAAATAGCTAAGAAATCTTAAACTTCAACTCAGTTTCCTCATTTTTTACAGGTAAGGGATTAAACTTCATAACATATTTAAGGTCTCCCCAGACTATAAATTTAAATCCAATGACTCTGTGTCTATCATCCTGTAATCACAAATCTGGTCCACAATAAATAGATTCTGAGAAAATACCTTATAGGGATAAGCTGTCGAGTACATATTTATTGAATAAATAAATGGTCAGTGTCTTTTTTTAAATAATTTATTTATTTATTTATTTTATTTGCATAACATATGTGTGGGTAATTCTTCAACAATAACCCTTACATAGCTTTCTGTTACAAATTTTCCCCCCAACTCCCCACCCCTCCCCTAGATGGCAGGACATCCACTACATGTTAATTATGTTAAAATATTGGCAAATTGAATATATGTATACATATTTCCAAACTTATCATTGTTGTGCAAGAAAAATCTTATCTACACAAAAATATATCAGATAAAGGAAACACAATGCAAGCAAACATCAATGAAGGAGTATGAGAATATTATGTTGTGGTCTACATTTCACATCCTTCTCTCTGGGTGTATATGGCTTTCTTCAGTGAACAATTGGAGGGGGTTTGAAACATTTCATTGTTGAATAGAGCCATGCCCATCAGAATTGATAGTCATATAGTACTGTTGTTGCCGTGTATAATGATCTCCTGGTTCTGCTCATTTCACTCAGCATCAGTTCATGTAAGTCTCTCCAAGCCTCTCTGAAATCATCTTGCTGGTCATTTCTTACAGAACAATAATATTCCATAATATTCATATACCATAATTTATTCAGCCATTCTCCAATTGAAGGGCATCTATTCAATTTCCAGTTTCTAGCCACTACAAAAAGGGCTGCCACAAATATTCTTGCACATGTGGGGCCCTTTCTTCCTTTATGATTTCTTTGGGATATAAGCCCAATAGAAATGCTGCTGGGTCAAAGGGTATGCACAGTTTGATAACTTTTTGAGCGTACCTCCAAATTGTTCTCCAGAATGGCTGTATCCGTTCACAGCTCCACCAACAATGCATCAGTGTCCCAGCCCTCCCACATCCCCTCCAACATTCATCATTAACTTTTCCTGTCATTTTAGCCAATCTGACAGGTGTGAAGTGGTACCTCAGGGTTGTCTTGATTTGCATTTCTCTGATCAATATTGATTTGGAGCACCTTTTTATATGGCTATAAATAGTTTTAATTTCATCCTCTGAAAATTGTCTGTTAATATCCTTTGACCATTTATTGATTGGAGAATGGCTTGAATTTTTATAAATATGAGACAATTCTCTGTATATTTTAGAGATGAGACCTTTATCAGAGCACTTAAATGTAAAGATGATTTCCCAATTTATTGCTTCCCTCCTAATCTTGTCTGCATTGATTTTGTTTGTACAAAAACTTTTTAACTTAATATAGTCAAAGTTATCTATCTGGTTTTCAATTAAGAGTTCCAGTTCTTCTTTGGATATAAATTTATTCCATCTCCATAGCTCTGAGAGGTAAAATATATTACATTCCTCTAATTTACTTATAGTATCACTCTTTATATCCAGATCATGAACCCATTTAGATCTTATCTTGGTATGTGGTGTTAGATGTGGGTCAAGCCCTAATTTCTTCCACACTAGTTTCCAGTTTTCCCAGCAGTTTTTGTCAAATAGTGAATACTTATCCCAAAAGCTGGGGTCTTTGGGTTTATCAAAGACTAAATTGCTATAGTTATTCCCTAGTTTGTCTTGTGATTCTATCCTATTCCACTGATCGACTACTCTATTTCTTAGCCAGTAACAAATGGTTTTGATGACTGCTGCTTTGTAATATAGTTTTAGATCTAGTACAGCAAGTCCACCATCGTCAGCCTTTTTTTTTCATTAATCCCCTTGAAATTCTTGACTTTTTGTTTTTCCAAATGAACTTTGCTACTATTTTTTCTAGATCTGTAAGATAATTTCTTGGGAGTTTGATTGGTATGGCAGTAAATAAGTAAATTAGTTTGGGTATTATTGTCATTTTTATAATATTCACTCGGCCTACCCATGAGCATTTTAAGTTTTTCCAATTGACTAGGTCTGATGTTATTTGTGTGGAAAGTGTTTTGCAGTTTAGTTCATATAGTTCCTGACTATCCCTTGGCAGATAAATTCCCAAATATTTTATACTATCAACAGTTATTTTGAATGGAATTTCTTTTTGTATCTCTTGCTGCTGAACTTTATTGGCAATATATAAAAATGCTGATGATTTATGTGGATTTATTTTGTATCCTGCCACTTTGCTAAAGTTGTGAATTGTTTCTAGTAGTTTTTTAGTTGAGTCTTTAGGGTTCTCTACGTATATCATCATGTCATCTGCAAAGAGTGATAATTTGGTTTCCTCATTACCTACTCTAATTCCTTTGATCTCTTTTTCTTCTCTTACTGCAAAAGCTAACATTTCTAAGACAATATTAAATAATAATGGTGACAGTGGGCAGCCTTGTTTCACTCCTGATCTTATAGGGAATGGTTCTAGTTTGACTCCATTTCATATGATGCTTGCTGAAGGTTTTAAGTAGATACTACTAATCATTTAAAGGAAAAGCCCATTTATGATCAGTGTCTTTTGAGGAAACAAAATAGCATCTAATTCTGAAATGATGGAGGTGATAGACAAGTGACTAGAAATTCAGAGAGGGAAAATAAGAAATTGTTTTTAAAAAAGGACACTTCAAAAAGGAAAAAAAGGGGGTGTATGATAGAGAGTGTGCTTTTAGTAAGTCATCAGTAGAAAAGGAAAAGGTATGTGACAAGATCTTCAAGGAGAAAATGTGCAAAGTGCTTCAGGCTGAAAGGGAGTTATAAAGGCAAATAGATATTTTTGTAGTATCTGACGACTTTCAAGCAAGAAAAAAAGGGAGGAAGGTCAGTGATGTTGAGCAAGAATGATAAAAATATGTTTTGTTCTATATGAGAAAAAGTACATTAACAATTTTAAAAAGTGATAAAAAGGAAAGTTTAAGTTCCTTTAGTTTCTTCTCCCCAAGGAAGACTAATATTCAAATTCCTTCTCAGGTGCATTCCAGCTAAGTGGGCATGGGCAAATCTCTCTAGGCCTTGGTTTTTTTACATAAAAAATGAGAAAGTGGGACTTGATGGCATCTAAGATCACTTACAGATCTATATATAAACTCATATAATCAGCTCTCTAAAACTGTTTTCTCAATTTTCAACTGATAAAACAGAGCACTTAGCTCATCTGAGTGCTGTAAAACTTAAAACAAAGAGATTTTCAAATTCTGAAATGCTATATAAATGTGAAAAATAATTGTAATAATTTTGGTTATTCTTATTTGGATCTTTTGTCAAGGAACAGAGTGCTTGGATTAAATCAAGGTTCAGGGAAAAATGTTTCTCTCAATAAAATATATTCCCATAATAAAACATAATATGGCTTTTACCAACTCTTATAGATAAAGAAGAGAAGTTGAAGTAAAGTAACAAAAGACCCGAAGATCATGTGGCTACGTTGCCTCTATTAATTCATAAGAATTAGAAGGAATTTTTTTACTCTTTTTAAAAAAATTATTAATATTTTTATTTGCAAAATATATGCATGGGTAATTCCTCAACATTAACCCTTACAAAGCTTTCTGTTACAAATTTCCCCCCCCTATTCCCCAACCCTCCCCTACATGACAAGATATCCACTACATGTTAATTATGTTAGAATACTTAAGAAATCAAATATATGTATAGTTATTTCCACACATCATTTTTTTGTGCAGGAGAAATCATATCTACAAGAAAGAATAATCAGAGAAAGGAACCACAATCCAAGTGAATATCAATAGAGAATATGAAAATGTTATGTTGTGGTCCACATTTCACATCCCTCTCTCTGGGTGTACATGGCTCTCTTCACCGAACAATTGGAACTGGTTTGAAGCATTTCATTGTTGAAGAGAGTCATGTCCATCAGAACTTATCCTCATATAGTATTGTTGTGCCGTGTATAATGATCTCCTGGTTCTGCTCACTTCACTCAGCATCAGTTCATGCAAGTCTCTCCAGGCCTCTCTGAAATCGTCCTGCTGGTCATTTCTTACAGAGCAATAATATTCCATAACTTTCACATACCATAATTTATTCAGCCACTCTCCAACTGATGAGCATCCATTCAGTTTCCAGTTTCTAGCCACTCCAAAAAGAGCTGCCACAAACATTCTTGCA
>JAJPUD010018372.1:0-28840 GCA_023553655.1 Myrmecobius fasciatus | reverse complement strand
GAGGGAAAGGGAGAAAAAGAGGTAAGGAGAGATTGGAAAGGAGGGAAAGGAAGAAAAAGAGGGAAAGGGGAAAAAAGAGGTAAGGAGAGATGTGGAAAGCAGGGAAAGGGAGAAAAAGAGATAAAGAATTCTGGAGTTGTCATTTATTACACATCTATCACATCTATGGCCAGACACAAAACAAAGTTGCCCAGAGACCCCAGCTTAAACAAAGCCTCCGTTTCCAGACACAAGCAAGCACATAAATGTGTTCAAGCTCACACACACAACACACACATTTCACCACAAAACACAAGCATTTGCCATTGAGATAGTCACACACACCAAGATTTACACAGATACACAAAAGCAGAAATACAAGGTAGAAACCTACAAAGACAAATAAATACTGAAACATTGAGATTCAGAGGCACACTGTGACCCCCACATTTCCCAACACACACACACATACACACACACACACACACACACACACACACACACACACTCTCTCATACACTCAAGCGCGGGCTCTGCTCCTCAGGTTTCTCCCTGCCCTTCTCCCCTGGGCCAGGAGCTCGGGGCGGGGCGGGGCGGGGCAGAGGCGGGCCGGGGTGTCTGGGGCGGGGTTGGCCCCAAAAGGCGGAGCCGTGGGGGCTACAAGGCCAGAGTAGTTAGCGCGTTTCTGGACTGCCGCCACAGGAAAGCACCAGAGCTCCAGACTCTTAAGAGATTTCCCCCACTCACTCTCTCCATACCCAGCCCGACCTGGCCCATTCTGGTCCGGCCCGGCCCGGCTAGGCGCCACGTTATGGAGTTACTGTGGGTTCCCCTCTTAGGTTTATGTTGCAGTTTGGCCTCCGCAGACCGACACACCGTCTTCTGGAACAGCTCAAACCCCAAGTAAGCTTTCCCCAACCCTCCCCAGCCTTCCCCAAACCCTAGTACTTGGGCACCTTAACTGACGTTGCCCCGGCAGATGCAATCGAAGAGAATCCACAGCTACTCTTCCTGTTTCTGGGAGTTTTGTTAAAGGGAGGTGAGAGGGGCATGATTTTATGATTCCTTTCCTTTCTCTTATACCCCTTCAGGGAACATCCCTCTCCCCCCTCCTCCCGTCCCCCATCACCTTACTTTTCCTGTGCTTTCCTATTGCCTTTGACTACTCCTAAGACTTTTAGAACCAGGGAGTCTAGGGTCCTTGTCTCCCCATTCCCTCCCCATTCCACAGTCACAACTCCTCGTGAAATGATAACCATCATAGCCAATCCTTGTTCTGTACCTTTGGACGCTCTACTCAGATGCTCCCAAAGTCCTTTCTTACTCGTAATTTAGATGCTCTCCTTGAAACCTGGCACAAATCAGTTTGTTGTCAGAGGAAAATGTTCTGTGCTCAAGATGGGCTGGGAAGGTGGCCAAAATGGAGCACATATCATCTACTGAGACCTGAAATGGGGTGTGAGTGATATACACTGGACTCAGCTTGGCCAAAATTGGCGGGTGATGGTTTTGCAGAGTTAGAATTAGGGAGAACCCCTGGGAAGAGAAATTGCTGAAGGGTACCCATGGGTTAGGAAGGGCAAGACACAGGCACTGATATCAGGAAAGAGTTAAAATGGGTGTGAAGGAGTTAATTCTTGGGACTGGTTTAAAGCTAGGCAAATGGTACTGGGAGGGACTGGAGATATTGTCGGCTCCTTTGTTCCTTAGAAATTGTGGGAACTGTTTTGGGGGAAAAGTGGAAGGCAGGGAACAGAGAAGTGGGCATGGGCTGGGGCTGCTGTCCCTAGAATCTGGTCAGTGCTTTTAAATTCCACACATTTCAACACAGCCTGTTTCCTCCAATCCTGAATTATGGGGAGGTCCCCCAGCCTGTTGTCATCCCAGAAGGGCAATGCCCTCTTGCTCAGGGCCACTAGCTCAGCCTGCCCTTTACCTCCTTCCTTTGTCAAGATTTACTCTCCTGACCTGGTCTTGCCACAGTGCGAGAGTACAAAATCTTTGTTTATGCCCAGTGCCAGGTGCTAGGGGGAGGGAGAGCAGGAAACCATTAGCTGGGAGGGGGGGAGCCCTGGCCTTTTCCGTTCCCAAGTTCCCAGATTTCCTTTCTTTCAGGAAGGAGCCTCTTCCTTGCCAACCTCCCCCCTTTCTCCTCCCCCCCACTTCCCAGAAGGAGAGTAATAGTGAAATCAAAGGATTTCCCAATCCAGGGAGAGTGAATGAGGGGTACCAGAGTCAAGCCAAGATTTCGCCCCTGTCCATCTTACCCAGAAGATCAAATATATTTTGAACCTAGATGATTCTAGATTCCAGATTCTACACCAGAAGGTGGGCCCCAAAGAAGCAAGGCTAGGTTGGTTTGAGGCTGGGCCCAGCTTGGAACAAGTTGAGATATTTATGAGAGAAGGGCAATCAAGAGGCTTATATTGGTAATTGTTGGCAGTGGGCAGCATTCGCCAAGCCTGCTGGCCAGAAACAGAGCCACATGCTTCATGGGCCTTGAGCAGAGGTCTAAGGCCCTGCTGTACAATGGGAAAAAACAGGCTTTTCCCTTTGCTCTTGGGGGTGCCCAAGGATGGATGGACAAGTTGACCACCAGCAGGGTTATTAAGCAGAGAACAGCCACCTTGGCATATCTCACAGGCTCTGGGGGGCGCTGGGGCTGGGGCTCATGGTGGAGGTGGTGAGGGAGTGAGTCAGTGCTTGTCATGGGGAGAGGGAGAGAGACGCCAGCCCCAGAGCTGAAATACCTGTTCTGAAATGGCTTCTATGTTTATCTCTCCAGAGAGGAATTTTAAAAGCCTCTCTCTCTTTCTTCCCCGAGGTGGGGGAAGGGCCTGGGAATGCCCAGTCTGGATGCAGGCTCATGGCTGGTCTTGGGTAGCTCTAGGCACCCATGCATTTGTGGCAGGCATCTGGTGCCCACTTCAGTCTCTTTGATATGTCCTGCCCCACTCCCCCATGCTCCCCAGGCACAGATATGTTCTAATAGGCAAGAAAGGCTACTGCTCTTCCTCCAGTTCTGGTGGTGGCTGAGAACATTTTGGAAAGCTGACCAGTTTTGAGATGGCTTTTCTTCCCGCTGGGACCCCACCTGGCCTGGAGCCAGGTGTCTGGGTTTGTGGGAGGAGGGGCAAGTGGGCAGTCAGGCTGGAGCCTGTAAAGCCTGGGGGCAAATGTGGGGAGGGGGAGAAAGGAGGCCAGGAGACCTCTTCCTCCTAGGAAGGAAGCAGAGGGGAGCTGCAGCTAATCCGAAAACTCCTTTATTTCTGGAATTCTCTGGGAGCAAAAGTATGGATTTCAGGGATGAGGATATGTAGGAGTAAGAAAACATGGAGAGTTTTTGGTGGGAAGGCCTGGCTGGAAGGGATTTAGGGAAAGAGGAGAGGTGTTAGATTTAAATGACTTTGAAGCGATTTTGAGATTGCTAGGTGAGCTGGTGCAGGTGATTTTGAGAGATAGTGTAGATAAGAAAAGATCTGAGACTGAGTTGGGAGGACTTAGGGTATGAGTGAAAGAGCCTTATTTGATGGTCAGGTCCACATTTGTGGGAAGTAGTACTGAACTGGAGATGGGGCTGCAATCACACTAGTGCCTGGAGAGGTTCAGGGGCAATTGGAAGAAACTATTCTTGCAGTTATTTAACCTTTTTACATGTGCCATAATGATTTTAGGGTGCCATCCTAATCTACATATCCTTCATAGAGTTCTTTCTGTGTTTCTGTCTCTCCTCCCTTCTTCACTTCCTGTGCCCCTCTTCCTCTCTCCTATCTATCTAGCTATGTATGTCCATCAGAGGAATAGGGGTAATGGTTGTCTCACTAGAATGGAGATACAAATGTTAGTGTAGATTTGGGGGAAATTTTGAAAGCTGATGGGAAGAGAGAAAGGAAGACAGGGAAAAATCAGAAATGAAAATTGCATGATTTTGATCATTTTGGTGTCGTGGACTTCTTTAGCAGTCTGGTAAACTTTATGGATCCCTTTTCAGGGATGCATAAGAGAGAATATATAATATTGTAAAGGAAATGAGTTATGCTGGTTATTAAAATATTAAAAATAGAATTCATGCAACCTGGGTTGAGAATCCCTATACTGGGGGGTTGTGTAGAGAGCTACTGAGGGAAGAGCTAGGGAGTGTGTGGTACCTGGAGTCCAGAAGACTCATCCTGGTGAATTCAAATCTAGCCTCAAATACTTAACTAGCTGTATGATCCTGAGCAAGTCATTTAACCCTGTTTTGCCTCAATTTCCTCAACTATAAAATAAACTAGAGAAGGAAATAGCAAATTACACTAGTATCTTTGCAAAAAAATCCCAAATACTGTTACAAAGAGATGGATACGGCTGAACAACCACAACGACATTGAGAGATATTTGGAGATTGAGTGGAGAGTTATTCAGGGGAGGAAAGTAGCATTTAACATTTTCATATTGAGATTCAGGGGACAAAAGCAACTTTTAGAGGTTTCTTTGCAATATTTTTCAGGGCATGGTATAAAACTAGAAAGGGGACACTTAACAGAGATAATAGAGCTATAAAATAACAGATAAAATTAAAAAGTTCAATAGCAATGAAATAATATATAAAACCAGAATGCTTTCCCTTTCACCAGAGGTCTTGAGGTTGGATATCTACTTGTTGGGTGTGTTGTAGAAGGAATGCTTTGATTGCTTTTGCGTGCAATCTCTTCTAACTCTACAATTTTGCTATTGGATTCAAGCTGATGTCTTTTTTTCCTCTGCTCTATATGCAGATTTCAGAATGAAGACTACACAGTCCATGTCCAACTAAACGATTACTTAGACATCATCTGTCCACATTATGAGGATGAGTCTGTGGCCCCAGATGCCATGGAGCGTTATACACTGTATCTGGTGGAGCATAAGGAATATCAAGAGTGTCAGCCTCAGTCCAAGGAACAAGTTCGATGGCAATGTAACCAGCCCAATGCTCGGCATGGTCCTGAGAAGTTGTCTGAGAAGTTCCAGCGTTTTACCCCCTTTACTCTGGGAAAGGAATTCAAAGAAGGACACAGCTACTACTATATTTGTGAGTCAGTGGATATATTGGGCATGTGGGGAGCACAATGTGGAAAAGCAATGAACGTGAGGAAGAAGAACATCTCTGGGGAGGGTGGGCTTGGCTAGGGCACATCAAGATGAGAATGGAGTGGGCAGCCAGGAATCTGCCTCTAGACCCACTTCCTGGGACTAAATTTGTCAAAAGTTGCTCAGACTCTACTCTTCAGGCATCAGGGGTCAAGGGTTCCCTGGCAAAACCAAACACCTGTACCAGAGGAGCAGCTCAGCCCGCCTACTTTAGATTAGCTGGATCAAAGGAACGTTTTATGAGGTGTCAGGGACACATTAAAGAAGAAAACAAAAATAATATCACCAACAGAACAAAGCAAAGTACATATTCTAATCTCAGGTAGAATCAATCACGACACTTACATTAACATGGCTTAGAGATCATTTTCTTACTCTGCCTATTTCTTTACACCCTCCCCTTTCCAGATCAGATAGCATTTTTTTATTTCGTTGACCCTTCTCCTTAAAGCTTTACAACAGGTTATGTTCATGTCACTACTCTTCCTTATTTGGGGAGTTGGTTTCCAGGATATGAGACTGAAGACTCAGGAGAACATACAGATCATTAATACCCAGGCACTTTCATCCATTAAGGAAACTATTAATATCCAAATATCATTAACAGTCTTAGAGATGCATTTCCTTAGAAGCAGTAAGAAAGCCAGGAGCTAGGAAAAACAGGGGACAAATGGGTAAAATGGGGATTTTCCTTTGAAGGGGGCCCCCCTCCTCATCACAATATGGGTGTCTTTTGCAGCCAAACCCCTCCATCACCATGGAGACCAGTGCCTGAAATTGAAAGTGACTGTCGGTGGCAAAATCAGTGAGTATTCAGGCTATTTGTGTTAGTTCTGCTGCCCACACTCTGATATCATACCATGATGGACCTCATGACACAAGAATAGGTGATAAAGAGGCATTGAATTTGAAGTAAAGGGACTTGGATTTTAATCCTGATTGTTTACTTAATTGTCTATGGAACACTAGACATATACAACCTCCCTGAGCCTCGGTTTACCTAATTGAGAAATAAAGGTTAAATTATGTGATTCTCTAAATTTGAAGGTCTGAATCAAAGGACGTAGGAGCGGTAGTATGGATAGAAGTTGCCTGTGGCTTCCCATTTCAGAATAGGGGGTCCCCCCTCTCCCTTCTCTTGCCAAATTGCTGTGTCTGCCTTCTCAAATCTCCTCCCTTGATGTCTTCCAGCTCACAGCCCCCAGGTGGATGCCAATCCACAGAATGAGAATCGATTTTCAGCAGGTGGGTAATGGGCCCTAGCTAGAAAGGGGTAGGATGAGGCAGAAGAGGGAGGCTCTCACTTGCTGTGGGCTGGTGGTTTTGACTGTATAGGGGATTTGGTGGTAGAGATGGCCAGAGCAATGTGACAAGCAACCCTACAGTAGCTGTGTGCTTTCTCCTAAAAGGGTGCTTCTAGTGTACTCTCTGAGAACATCTCCACCATCTTAGTGGAAAGATGGATTCAGAACAAAAGGCATTTCCCTTCTCTCAGGCTTCTGTTTTCCTCATCCTTAAAGTAAGAGGATTGGATTAGATTATTTCTAGTATCTATGCCATTTCTGAATCTATGGTTTTTCTCTCCCTCCTTCCAGATGATGCAAATGTCCAGGTCCTGCATAGTGTTGGACACAGTGCTGCCCCTCGGACCTTTCCAATTGCCTGGGTTGTTCTGCTTCTGCCCCTCATACTGCTTCATACCCCCTGAGGGTGAGCATCAAACCCAGCTTTTGAGGACTAGAACTGGGCTGGGGAAAGAGGGGGTAACAGCCCCTTTCCAAGGGAGAAAACTGGAATTCTCTGCCCTAGGAACTCTGGCATAGTACAAACCTGCTACCCTGGTGGCATGGGTCAGTATTAGGGGTGCCAGGAAAGATTGGCAGTGCCAATTTGTCCTGCCCCCATGGTTGAGAGGACACAGATCTCTTCATTTTTCCTGTTTTGCCAAAGATCAAGAACCTGAAATTAATCAAGGGCAGCTTCTCCTCTTAGAAGTAGGAAGCTTATGGATGGACCCTGGGCATAGGGGCAAATACTCCATGGAAGACTGAGGAGTGCCCAAGATGGAACTCTAAAGGAATAGAAAGAGAAACTGAGCTTTTCATGTGGGAAGGGGAAGATGGGGAGGAGGCATTTTGTTGTGTGCCGAGTCTGCCTTCCCTACACACTCACATACAATTCCATCTGTAATGCCATATTGGCAGAAGGTTACAGCTTGGGCTCTCCCAATTCAGAGCCACCCCTCTAGGGGCTATCTCATAGCAATGCCAGGCAGTCAAGGAGGGGCAGTGCCCCAACATGTGCTGTGTAGAAGGGCAGTGCCCATTGTGTGTATGTTGTGTATATATATATATATATATTTGTGTATAAAATCTCTCCCTGGAGAGATTTCTACAAAGTTGTTGTTTTTACATAAATGCTCTTTGTCAGAATGAAATTGTATTATATTCTTTGAATTTCCTCTGCCCACTCAGTAAACAGGTTGAAGACCCTGTCAGGCTACTTCTTTGTCTGCATGGGACCACCTCTCCCCTAGCCTGAATATTTAGGAGCCTCCTTTTGGAGCAATATGGTGTAGTGAAAAAGACATTAGATTGGGATTGGGTGACTGGAATCTCAAGTGCTGGTTCATCATTTATTAGCTGAGGGTCTTAGGAAAATCACTCAAAACTCACAGCTATTCTGGACCTTGGTTTTCTCATCTGTAAAAGCAGGCAACTGGGTTATCTGATCTTTTTTTATAAACTCTATTTGTTTGGTTGCTATATTAAGTTCTGAATTGTCTCCGTCTCACTGCACCCTATTCTAGAGGAGGCTACCATTTGACACAGATATTATGTGTGTGTATGTATTGTTAAATATACATACTTCTATTTATCAGTTGTTTCTCTGGAGGTGGATAGCATATTGCTTCAAAGGTCCTCTCTTTGATTTGAGTATTTATAATACTCAGGATAATTTAGTTGTTCACAGTTCTTTGGACAATATTACTGTTACTCTATCCAGCATTCTCTTGGTTCTGCTCATTTCATTCTTCATTATTTCATGCAAGTCTTTCCATGTTTTTCTAAAATCAGCCAGCTCATTTCTTACTCATTCTATCATAACGACATATCACAACTGTATGGCCATTCCCCAACTGATGGGCATCCCCTCAATTTCTAGTTCTTTTTCACCTGGGTTATCTGTTTTTTAAGGTCCCTTCAGTTCTGTGTATGATTGATCCATTTATGAGTGCTTAGAAGTTAGTGTTTCTCCCCATTTGCCCTACATATCATCATCTCTAAAATTTTCTCCACTACAAAATGGGGACCCAGCTCCAGCTTATGATTGCAGGTAGTTCCTTCCCTAGTCAAGAAGCTTTTGATGTCCAACCTCCTGTTGCTTCTACCCTTAGCCCTTATTTTGTTCTCCAGGAGAGAGGGAGTCCAGTCTAGTCCTTGAATTACTTTTCAAGTTTTTCTGAGGCAGTTTTCTCTCTTGCCCTTCAGAAACATAAAAGAGACTTTTCCTGGCTCTCCTCCCTTTCCCTTTAGATACTAGAGTAGAGTTGGTCAGAAGCCTTGGATTCATGGGACTCAGGTGCTCAAAATGCCTGGGGTCTTGGTCTGGGCCGGGAAAGGGTGAATCAACTGTGGCAGGGCTAACGCCAGTACTATGTATGGTATGTGGGTGGAAACATCTCTACTACCAAGACCGTGTGGGAGGTGGAAAGAGAATTCCAAGCTCAGCAAACTCACTTTGCACACTGTAGGTACTTCAGCCACAAGCTTTTGAATTGATCAGGTTATACCATTATTTTAAGGTGTGTCAGCTTTAGGGTGGACCCCTCCACCTATGCAGATCATACATCAGCAACTAACGTGTAATTTCTGTTCCTAATTGCCTCAGCAGCAGAAATGGTTAAGTGACGTGATAACAATCATAAGGCTAGGTTTCCCTGATTTGCTCCATAATTGAACTCCTAACCTATTACCTACATATTACTCCCCTTCAAGCACTCCAAACTTAATATCCCCGCCTCCTCTTCCCAATCCTACCTCCACTCTCAAAGTCTTTAGTCCTGGCTGTCCCTGGGTCTGGAATGCACCCACTCTTCATCTACATAATTTAGATTCCTTTACAAGGGGGTAGGTAAATGCCCCGTCTTGCAAGAGGCTTAGTCCCCACAGCTGCTAGGACCTTCCCCTTACCTCCCTACCACCCTCCATCTCCTGGCCCCAAAGCTAACAGATTTGTAAAGCACTTAATACAGTGCCTAGCTTGCAGTAGGGGCTTAATAAATGCTTGTTGCCTTTCCTCATTTATTCGGTATAAACTTTCCACATGAATATATATGTATATGTTTCTGGAGAGAATATAAGCTCCCGGAGGGTCAGAATTTATTTCATTTTTGCCTAGCATAGCATATTGCCCGATAGTAGTCCGTCATGTCTTGACTCTTCGGGACCCTGTGGACCATAGCACGCCAGGACCATCCATGGGATTTTCTTGAGATACTGGAATGGTTTGCCATTTCCTTTTCCAGTGGAGTAAGTTAAACAGGTTAAGTGGCTGGCCCAGGCTCACACAACTATGAGACACAAGAATGAACCATGCAACTGTATCTCCCAGAGTAAGAACCTAATAAATGCTTATTGATTCATTGATCCAAAGCCCACCCCTCTCTCTCTTACTGCCTCACCGTCGGAGCATGACGAAGAGATCTAGACTGAATATTATCTTTTGACAATAGCGAGCCGTGGGAACACAGATAAATTACATTACATCTCTCAGATTCAGTTAACCAATCTAAAATGGGGACCCTACTTGGAGGACACAGCTCCCCCGGCAGTGGCGATAACGTCTGCAAACTACTTTTCCGCCTTTAGATCGCCCGCATACATCTGCCATGATTACGGCACACCTGCCACGTGGGAAGCCCTGTGCCACTTCCTGGTCAGGACTGCCCGGAGGGAGGGGGCAGTACAAAGTGTTCAGGAAAATGACTCCACGAGTGGGTGGGGGAAAGGCGAGGTCTCTCGAGCTCGGTGTCAAATCGATCAACAAACACTTAAGGAGCTCTTGCTATGTCCGTGCATGGCGGTGTGGGAAGCCCGTCTCCCGCGAGTTCTAGCAGTTGGGGAGGCGGCGGGCTCAGGCCACCCAAGTGCTGCCGGCCGGGGCACGTCCCGGATGCGCAAGGGCGGGGAGAGGGTCAGTCTCGGAATTCGGGGAAAGGGGGCGGGGCCAGGGTTCCGTAGAGGGCTGAGGGGGCGGGGCTCGGGGTGGGGGCGGGGCTCCGAGGACCAGGGAGCCACGCCTGAGAGTTCAGGCCTCTGGCTGGGGCCGAGATGGAGGCTGCAGCCGCTCCGGACACGCTCCTCTCCGGGGCTTGCGTGCTTTTCACCCTCTGCATGTTTTCTACCGGCCTGTGAGAACCGAACCGGGGCTGGGGGCTGGAGCCTAGAAGGCCCCGAGGGGGAAATGAAACCAGGGATGAGGCCCCAGGTCTGGGAACTTACAGCTCCAAGTTCAAATTCAAGTCCACGACCCCCTAACCCACGACCGTGTCGTGGTGGGTTCCGTTGCTTCTGGTGTAGGAGGGGGTGGAGCTAAGGGGATTGGGGGTGGGGCTTAGGGAAGAAATGAGCCGCCTGGAAGGTGAGGATTTGAGCTCGACCCTAGGAGGACCCTGCAGGGGAGGGTCTCTCCCTGGTCCCAGCCCCAGGCCCAGCATCCTTCCTAACCCTCCCATTCTGTTACAGTTCGGACCTCCGGCACATGCAGACCACCCGGAGTGTGAACAATATCCAGTTCCTGCCCTTTCTCACCACGGATGTCAAGTGAGGCTGACTGGGAAAAGGATTTTGCAAGACTTTGGGGAGGAGAGGGAGAAAACAGGGAGGGGAGGCCTCCAGCTTTTGGCCTTGGGGTGCTAGGACTAAAGCAGCCTCTCTCTTACTTCTATCATCTGCCTCACCTGCAGCAACCTAAGCTGGCTGAGTTACGGGCTTCTCAAGGGAGACAAGACGCTCATCGTGGTGAACTCAGTGGGAGCCTTGCTCCAGACACTCTATATTCTAACATATCTCCGCTACTGTCCCCGAAAGGTAAAGGCCTTTCCCGTCCCTCAGGCTCTAAGGCCTGGTTGGAGTATTGCCATGTGGGCCAGGTCATGTCAACAATTCCTAGAGTTCTCCTTTAGCCCCTTATTACAGACTTTTCCTGGAGGACTATCTTAGCTGGGCTCCCTGCTTCCTGGAAGCCTTCCTCTATTATGTTTTTTTCTCCCCTCAGGGTCTGATCCCTAACTGTATTCCAGTTGAATTGAATTGCTTCATACTTCCTTAGCACCGATCCAATTCAGTTTAGCATCTATTAACCCCTAAGTATCTGCAAGACTGTATACTAGATGGTTCTGCTAATATAGATGAGAAATGTGGAAGAAGGGATGTCTAGATGCTAATTACCTGGAGCTCATTTTCTTTAACAAGTATACATATACATATACAAATATATGTATGTGTGTATATTTGTGTATGTGCTGCCTATCCATCAGATTTGGGGGCTTCCTAGTTGGCTTTTAAGTTATATTTTAAATATATATATGTGTGTGTGTGCATGTGTGTATGCATTCCCTATCCATCAGATTTATATTCCTTGTTTTAAATATATATATATTTATATGTGTGTGTGTATATGTGCTCCCTATCCATCAGATTTAGAAACTTCCTGTCTGATTCCTTCTTCGGTCTACTTCCCCTCAAGTGGCTAGGACAGAAATAGAGACTTGGGGATTGCTGAAGTTGGGGTAACTGACTGGGACTGCTATCACCCCATTCTTCCTTTCTCCCACAGCGTACTGTCCTCCTACAAACTGCTGGCCTGCTTGGCCTTCTCCTCTTGGGCTATACCTACTTTCAGCTCCTGGTGCCTGATTGGACTTCCAGGCTGAGGCAGCTGGGCCTCTTCTGTAGCATCTTTACCATCAGCATGTACCTGTCGCCCTTGGCTGACCTGGTGGGTTCAGTGTGGAGGGAGGGTTAGAAAGGGGTCATGGATGGTTAGGTGCTAGTCTTCCTGTCTCTGAAAAGGAATAGATGTGAAGGAAAGGGAGTGAAGATGGAGAAGGACATTGGGTTTCAGCAGCTCAGAAATAGGGACCCTGGATTGGAGTGGGAATACAAAAATAAAAGAAATAGTGTCTTTGGATTAGGGGAGGGGAAATAAACTAATAATAATAAAAAGAAATAGGGATCATGGGATTGTAGAATAAGCACTGAATTTGGAGTGAGAACATTGAAATTTAAACTCTGAATCTGCTGATTTCAGCCCCTGTGATGTGGAGCAAGGTTCTTTCTTTTATCAGGCATTCAGTTTTCTCGTCTCTAAATTCAAGTCAGGCTAGGTGATCTCTAAGAACTCTTAAATTCTCAAATCCTTTGACTCCTATGAACTTTACTGCTTGTTACACTGGAGGCTATAGAGAGAGATTCCACTATCTAGGTTTAGAGAAGAGAAGGTGCTGCTTTGAACAGAGGCAGGGGAAAAGATGTGATGACTGTTCTTGGGAGGGTAGGAAGGGCATTGATGACATCCTTCTCCACAGGCCAAGATCATTCAGACCAAGTCCACTCAATGCCTGTCCTTCTCTCTCACTGTGGCTACCCTCCTTGCCTCTGCTTCCTGGACCCTCTACGGCCTCCACCTCAGAGACCTCTACATTATGGTGAGCCAGGACAGAAATAGTATTGGGTATACAGAGTGGGAAATTAGTCCCTCAGGTTATTTCAACTTCTTGTTTTTTTCCAGGTACCCAACATACCAGGAATTCTCACTAGCCTGATACGCCTGGGGCTTTTCTGGCAATACCCCCAAGTTCAAGAAAAGAACTACAGCCTTCTTCAAACCTAAAGATGGTGGAGGGTATATCATACTTATCTTTTCATCTGTCACCTTGGTGCCAACCTGTTGCCAAAGACTCTTCAGCTATGCCTCGTTGGTTAACCTCTTAAGTCACTGTGGGGTGGAGTGAAAGAGGAACAGCCTTCTTTGGAAGCAGAGGAACCAAAATTAGAGCTTTTATTTGGGAGGGATTTTCATGACTATTTTTTAGAAAAATTATTTTTTTAAAGTGGGGTTGGGATAGTATTTAGTTCCATTCTGTGCCTTATAATAAACTATCACATATATACCCTTCCTTTGTACTCCTCAGTTTGTTCTCTGTAATTCCACCAAATCAGGGAATTAGAAATTTATTGATAGTCAAGAAAAAGAGGTGACTGGTGGAAATATTAGAATTTAGAGTTAGGGGAAGGATTTTAAAGTGAGAGGTGAAGAGGAAGGTCTTAAGAGGAAAGCAGAGATTAGAGAAGTAAGTTTTGAAGCTAGACTTCAGGACTTCCTAGAAGAATGAGGAAATATCTGAAGGAGTAGGAGAGACTGCAGGGGAGGGGGGGGGTTAACAGTCCTATCCTTGAAAATAATGAAAAAATCTTATTACACTTGGATTATGCTAGGAGTCCTTCTGGTGATTGATAAAATGAACTCAGGAAGGTCTGTGGCTTAACATACCATACTCAGTGCTGCAAAGGATCTGTGGTATTCTTAATACTATGGTATTCTTCCCTTTGGTAAAGATAGCAATCCATCCATTTCTGCTCATGTTCTCCCAAAATACTCCCCAGAGGATTTGCAAAAGGCATTGGAGTCCTTCCTCTAGGCCTTTTAGCTTTTAATGGGTACAACAGGAGTGAGTGGCTCATCATAAGGAGATTGGACTAGATTAGAAGGCCTTTGAGGTCCTTTCCAACTCTACATCTAATGGCCTGAGGAAAGAAAGGTTTGTGAACTTGAATGGGGAAAAGCTACATTTTAATTTCCATAGCCTTTGGTTTCCTGTTAAAATTTTATACATTTTGCTTTATGTATTTAGGAAATTTTTCTTTAAATAGGTTTCACCAGATTGCCAAGCACATCCAAAACTCAGAAAAACTTTAAGAGCCTCAAACCCCCTCAGTGGGAGCAAGGGAGCAACCTTTCATAGGAAAATTAGTTTTCCTAGTTCTGCCCCTCCCTATATCCCAGTGTCCTCTCAATCCCTTCTTCTTATATCCTCTCCATCCCCTACTTCTCCCCAAGCCCAAGCTCTTTTGTCCAATGTTTCTCCACGTTCTGCCCAGGTGCCTCAGTCTCCCCAGACGTGCCCTCCCCCCATTTCTTCGCCCCAGAAGGGTCTCAAAGAAATGAAAAAAGTAACATTTACTCTTTTAATTTAGCTGAAGAAGGACCCCTAGGGGTGGCCTAGGGCTGGGTGCTGGGGGGTCTTGAAGCCTAGGATCACAGTTTGAGGCCCTTGCTAGCCAGATCAGCCTGAGCTTCCTGGATCTGCATGAATAGTTCTTGGGCTGCTTCCTCACAGTCATTGAAACTGGCCAAGCGCAACCCCAGGATGCCCAGGGTGTAGCTGCCCGCGGTGACAAGGAGGTAGACGGGTAAGGACACTATCACATCGTGGAACTTTTTACTATATCCCAGGTTAAGCAGGTCCTGCACCAGACACAGCCAGATGAGCATCAGCACCAGCAGCGTGGAGATCCATTGCTGCAGCTTGGTCATGGTCACTAGTGGGGGGGAAGGAGGTGCCGGGGCGGTGAGCAGTGCAGCCGCGGGGGCCACGGGACGCCCCTCTCCCCACTCCGCACTCCTCCGCCTCTCACCCCCCTCCCCTTCCAGCCTCGCTCCCCAACCCTTCATCCACAAGCCCCTTTCCTCTCACCTCGCAACTCCTACCGCGAGCAAGAAAGGAAATCCCCTTCGACAATTCTCTACCGAGATCGTGGACCCAACCAGGAAAGCGGAGCCCTCGGCGCATGCGCCGTTTTCTGTGAGGCTTCATGGGACTTGTAGTTTTTCACGAGGTTTCCAGGAAGCCTGCTGAGATGCCGCACAGAGAGCTCTCCATCTCTGCCCTTTTTCTCGACGTCGTCGCTTCATTTCCCCAGTTTGGGGAAAGGGGAAAGAGCACTGTTAGGTAGGAGCGAGAGGACCGTGAGAAGCCATAGCCTCTCTCTTTCCCAGAGCCACTGCCCCAAAGGAATGAATGAATAAAAGAAGGAAACTTGGGGCCTCTGGGACAAAGCCCCTGCCCTTCCCACAGCCCCAGTCATCTTCCGCCCCCGGCTTCCATGAAGCCCCTGGCCCCCAAAACGGTGGCTTCTAGGTGAGAAAGACAGCTTGGATAAAGCCTCCCATCCTGCCTGGTTGGAGCCTATCCATGTCACTTTTGCTTTCTATATTTCTCATATATAAATATATGTCTTTATAAATATAGGTGGAGGGGTGTGTGTGTGTGTATGTATAACCTTAGATCCTGAGGAAGGCAACGTGCACTATCTACACATATGCACATAAACATATGTAACATATAGAACATATACCTGCCTTCTCCTTTGCCAGATCCTCTTTCAAATTATGCCCTCTGTAGGTGCCCCTCGGGATCCTCCTGGGCCCTTTTCTCTTCCCTTGGTAAGGGAAGGGCCTTACCTATAGATTAGTCCCTAGAGATTTAATTTAGCTTCTCAGGTCTACCTTTCCTGTCCCAATCTCTCTTCTGATCTCCAATTTGTCATATCTGGATATCCAGTAGACATCTAAGTATGTCCAAAACAGAACTAATTATGCTTTCCCTTAATCCCTCCCTTCTTCCTTTCTCTCTTATTGTAGAGGTTAATATCATCCTCCCAGACCCTCAGGTTTCCAGCCTAGGAATTCCTCACAATCTCTCACTCCCTTATCCAAGCCGGTGCCAAGAGTCACTGATTTCACCTTTCAAATCTCAGATACATTCCCTCTTCATACACACATGCATGCTCCCCACTCAGAAAGACAGATAAAGTATCATAGCTTGAGAAGATGGTAGGATGGAGGAAGAATTCTTCAAAGATGAGAAGATGTAGGATCATTTACAGGCATCGAGGTAGGATACAGCAGAGAATGATTGGAATGATTGTTGGGAGAGAGTGAACAGTTCTGGGAGTGATCTAATTTTGGGAGACAATGAAATCAAGAGTACAAGTCTAGGTGCTGGCCTTGGTGAGGAGAAAGACAATCTCTTCAACAAAGACAAGAGTAATGGTAGAGGGAACGCTACCTGATGACTAGGGCCTTTAAAATGTACAGGAGGGGAAAAGAGATTACTCATAGAAAATGCTCTCTATTTTCTGATTCAAGAATTTGAGGTACTCTCCTGAGAGATACAGCAGAAGGATAATGTTGGGACTCTATAAATATCAGATATTATTATTATTATTAGGGAATATGACATACACAAGTATAACTAACCAAAAGCCACATATTCTGACAGTGTGAGATATGAATCCTATGAGGTCTAAGTCATTACCAACTGAGAAGGAAATAGCTAAAACCAGGATTCCATTCCGATAAAATGGTGTTTTTCTCAAATATTTTTCCAGTTACAAATAAAATTTGTTTAAAGTTCAATATTTTAATTATATGTAAAAACTATTTTAACTATTTTAATTATTTTTTTACATTTTTGATTTCTAAATTCTTTCCCACCCTCTCCCCCCATCCTCCTCATTGAGAAGGAAAACAATGGGGCAGCTAGGTGGTGAAGTGGATAGAGCACCAGCCCTGAAGTCAGGAGGACCTGAGTTCAAATCTGGTCTCAGACACTTAACATTCCCTAGCTATGTGACCCTGGGCAAGTCACTTAACCTCAATTGCCTCAGCAAAAAAAGAAAAAAAAGAGAGAGAAGGAAAGCAATTTGATATGATTGTGCATGTGCGATCATGCAAAACATATTTCCATATTGTGAAAAAAAATTGGATAAAAAAATCCCAAGAAAAATAAGAAGGTAAAAAAATACGTTTCAAAATGCATTCAGACTTCATTAATTCTTTTTAGATAGATTGTCTCAGATCCTTCAGTATTGTCTTGGATATTATATTGCTGAGAATAGTTGTCATTCACAGTTGATTATCATACAATGTTGCTACAACTGTGTACAATGTTCTTCTGATTCTACTATTTTCATTTTATATCAGTTTGTGTAAGTTTTACAAGTTTTTTTTTCTGAAAGCGTTCTGCTTTCCACAAGTATTTAGTAAGCTCTTACTATGTCGGGCATTGGAAATGCAAAGAAAAGCAAAAACAGAGTCCCTTCCTCCAAGGAATTTACCTTCTAATGGTGGAGACAACCTGTAAATAACTGGGTACTAATAGGAGAGAATCTCAGAGGAAAGACTATAGTGGAGGGTTGGGGGATGGGTGGCAGAAATTAAAAGACTTCTTTCAGGAGATGGGATTTGAACTGTCTTAAAGGAAGTTAGTAGATAGGTAAAGGTGAACCAAAAATTATTGTAGGCATAAAGGATGGCCAGTGACAAGGGATAAAAAATTGCATAATTACTCTCCCCAATCTGTAACTGAAATTTAGTATTCAGTTATTCAAAAATTTTCTGACAAATGTCATACATTGGACATATTTTCTGAAATTTTCAATATATTAATCAGTTTTACTGATTTTTCCCTTTTTAATTTTTGTTGTTGTTTTCCAATTTTTAAGACATTTTTATTTAAAGTTTTGCGTTCCAAATTCTATTCATTCTTTTCTCCTTCTCTTCATCCCTCCCTGAGACAGTAAGCATTGGATATGTTATATATGTGTAATCATGTAAAACATTTTCATATTAATCATTTTATACAAGAAAACTAGAATAAGGAAAAAATGAAAGAAAGTGAAAAAATACCATGCTCAGCATACTCAATATCAGTTCTTTTTCTGGAGGCAGATGGCGTGCTTTATCATTAATCTTGGGTCATTGTGTTCTGAGAGTAGCTAAGTCGATCACAATTCTTCATCAAACAATATTGCTTTCATTGTGTACTATGTACTCCTGGGTTTGCTCATTTCACTATGAATCAGTTCATGTGAGTCTTTGCAGGTTTTCCTGAAACCATCCTGTTTGTCATTTCTTTCTTTGTTTTTTTCTTTTTGTCATTTCTTTCTTTTTTTTGTCATTCCTTAAAGCAAAAAAAAAAATTCCATTTCAATTATATAACATAGTTTGTTTAGCCACTCTCCAATTGATGGGTATCCCTTTGATTTATTTGATTATTAGCCTCCACAAAAAGAATTGCTACAAATAAATCCTTTTCCCTTTTGTGTGTGTGTCTTTGGATAGAGACCTAGCAGTGGTATTGGTAGATCAAAGAATATGCAGGGTTTTTTCTTTTGGGCATTTTAATTTTTGGTGAGGCAATTATAAGTGATTTGTCCAGGGTCACACAGGTAGTAAATGTTAAGTGTCTGTGGCAGTATTTGAATTCAGGCCATTCTGATTTCAGGGCCTGTATTCTATCTACTTTCCCATCTAGTTGCCCCCTATAGCCTTTTTGGCCATAGTTCCAAATTGCCCTCAAGAATAGTTGAATCAGTTCACAATTTTACCAACAATGCATTAGTGTCCCATTTTTTCCGTATTCCTTCCAACATCCAACATTTTCCTTTTTCTTTGGTCATATTTTGTCACACCATGATAGGTGTGAAGTGGTATCCCTGATTTACGCAAAAATCTTTAAATTTTATATAATCAAAGTTGTCCATTTTTTCCCTGTGATTTTCTCTGTTATTTGTTGGTCATAAATTCTTCCCCTACCCATGCCTGTGAAAGGTAATTTTTTTCCCTTGCTCCTCTAATTTGTTTATGCTATCATCTTTTATAGCTACACTATATTCATTTGGAGCTTATTTTGGCATAACTTATCTTGTGTGTAAATCTAAATTTTGCCAGTTTTCTTTCCAGTTTTACCAGTAGTTTTTATCAAATAGTGAGTCCTTACCCCAGTAGCTAAGGCATTTGAGTTTTGTGAAAACTATGCTACTAGCTTTCCTATGCTGTATAACAAATTTTCTTCCTCTGTAAAACAAAGGGCCTGGACTAAATGATCTTTAAAGTTCTTTCCAGGTCTAAATCCTATGATCCCTAGATCTTCTAACTCTCAAGTACATCACTCAATTCAAGAGTTAGGTAACTCCAAAGCAACTCCAATAGACCAGTTAGAAAATGCCATATGGATCCAGAAAAAGTACTATGGAGATTGAATGTAAATCAGCACATGCTATATAGGTTCACTTCTTTTTCTATTTTTTTTTCTCTCCCAAGGCTTTTCTCTTTTGTCCTTATTTTAATCTCCCAACATGATTTATAAAACAATTTGTATTAAAAAATAAAGGAAAAAAAAGTTAGATAACAATCCAAGAATAGCAATGAATGGTCATTGGACAATATAGAAAGGGTTAGGAGAAGTAAATTCTATATGATCTGTATTCTGTAGTGATCCTATCAGATCCTAGCACTATTTAGCTGTCATGATTAGACAAGGTTCATGGAGAAGCTAAGATACAAGCTAGATCTGAAGGATAAATTGCATTGGAAGAGGTAGGGTGAGGGAGGCTATTCCAGGCATATTTGGGAAAGAAAGAGTACCATGAAGACTGTGAAAAGCCTTAATCACCACACTGAAAGATATGAATTTTATACTCTAAGTGAGGAGAAGCTTCAAAGATTTTTTAAGCAGCAACGGGATATGACCAAAGCCATGTTTCAGTACAATTCATCTGAAGGGGATAAGCAATACTTACTAAAGCAGAGGGAGCCTTTATTGGAGGCTGAAATCTCATAATCCTAGAATTTTTAGAGCCAGAAAGGACCTTCAAGAACTCTTTTCCCTCATTTTCTTTTATATATTTCAAGGGACACATAACTTGGGCTTCATCTTGTCCACTTTTTTTTTTTTTTTGCTTCTGCTTCAATCATTTTTTTCTCTGCCTCCTTTTCCCTTCCTACTCTTCATGTGTCTATCTCCTTCCTTGTCATTTTCACCTTATTATACTCCTGGATCATAAGGAGACTGGGCAGGGGAAGCTATGGTTCGGAGAATAAATTTGGGCTCCGATTCCACTATATTAAACTGCATCCTTTGTTTTGTCTTACTTAGGGAGTGCTTAAACCTCTGAGTCAGGTGGAAATTAGCTCAGGAATTTGGGGAGGAGGCGTGAGAAGAAGGGGGGACCTTTGACTCAGAACCTTATCCAGTTCAGGTTTCCCAGGCTAATGCTATTTTCTACCATGTCTTCTAGATGGCAGTAGTATTCATTCACAACAACATTCATTCAGCATTTATTAAATACCGGCTATGTATAAAAGTCTGTTCACCAGAGGAGATAAAGGAAATTAAGAATAGGCTTTGTCTTCATGGACAATCTAGCCTCTATGCCCTTACAATCCATCTCCCATGCATGTAATGTACTCCACCCTCATTACCCCCATTAAAACACTTTTCTTCTTTCAAGGCTACATTCAGGTGTCCTCCATAAAGCCTAACAATTCACATAGGAAAAGCCAAATGGATGAGCAATGTTTTTTGTCTAGACTGTGATGTGAAATTGAGTAGAAAGATGATTCATATTTTTTAAAAAATTGAATAAAAAGTTACATCTATACAATTGAAAAAAGAGATGAGCTGGTCATGTGTTAAGAGTAAAGGATAACATTTAGATAATCTAAATGCTGAATTGGTACCTAACTGTGGTAGGAAAAATTTGTACCCTAATCTAGGCTAATTATATTTTCTCTAAAAGGAATGGAATCTGTCCCTGAGACTTAATGACCTGGGTAGATAAGGCTTATGGCTTTGGCTTGGCTGTCTGGTGGCCTAAGGTCATGAAAGAGGCAAACTCACAAGAAATCAGTATTTTCCAGACTTGGTAGATGTTCCACAGACAAAGGAGTCAACATATCCTAATTGCCCTGACAACCAGACTCATTTCTGTGTAGGAAAGGGCATGTCTACATGAGTCAATTGCTATATTTCTATTAAGTATCCCTTCCAGGCCATGGCTTAGTAAGCCTTTTTTAGTTTTCTATTAAATATTCTATGTGTACTAAAGCAAGTCTGAGTAAGTACTCCCCAACAATACTGGTAATGTTAGAAGACCTAGAGGAAAGCTTCTAGAATGTTGTGCATATTTTTTTTTTTTTTTTTTTTTTAATTGGTAAGGCAATTGGGATTAAGTGATTTGCCCAAGGTTACACAGCTAGTCCCTGTTAAGTGTCTTGGGACAGATTTAAACTCTGGTCCTTCTGACTTCAAGGCTGTTGCTCTATCCATTACACCATTGCCCCTCTTTTTTTTATAAAAAACAAATTTTTATTGATATTTTCTATTTCTAAATCACCATAGCTATTTCTAGTATTCCTCTACTTCTCCCTTCCATATGACCAATTTAAAAGAAAAAAGAAAAAAAGTCAGCATTTTTATAAATTGAAAAAGGTTGAAAACATGTACAAGATGGAGCTCCCACCTCCACAAAGAGATAGGTGGGGGATGTATTCTCATCTCTCTTAATTTGATTCATACTTGATTCTTTATAATTTTCTTAAATTTAATTTTTGTTAAATTTAATTTTGATTTTGCATGTATATGTGGTTGGTTTTTTTTTCATTTATATAGTTGTAGTTACTCTGTATATTGTTTACTTGGCCCTTCTTTTTTTATTAAATCTTTTTATTTTCAAAACATATGCATGATTTTTTCATATTTTTTCAATATTTTTTCAATATTGACCCTTGCAAAACCTTGTGTTCCAAATCTGTCTCCTCTCCTAAATAGCAAGTAATTCAATATATGTTTAAAATGTTAAAAAAAATGTTAAATCCAATGTATGTATACATATTTACACAATTATCTTGCTACACAAGAAAAATCAGATCAAAAAGGAAAAAAAATGAGAAAGAAAAAAAAATGCAAGCAAACAACAACAAAAAGAGGGAAAATGCTATGTTGTGATCCAAACTCAGTTTCCACAGTCCTCTCTCTGGGTGTAGATGGCTCTCTTTATCACAAGATCATTAGAACTGTTGGCCCTGCTTATTTCATTCTGCATCAGTTCATATAAATCTTTCCATGCTTTTCTATATTCATCACATACATCATTTTTTTTAACAGTCCAGTGATATTTCTTTACATTCATGTACCATAATTGGTTTAACCATTTGCCATGATGGGGCAATCTACTTTGTCTCCAACTCTTAGCTATCACAAAAAAGTGCTATTTTAAATATTTTGGAGCACTGGGGGCTTTTTCTCAATCTTTGGGATAAAAGCCTAGTAATAGAACCTCTGACTCAAAAGGTATAGACATTTTAGTGGCTTTATTTGCATAATTCCAAATTGCTTTCCAAAATGATTTTTTTCACAGCTCCATGAACAATATATTAATGTGGCTATTCCTCCACAAACTCCAACATTTACTGTTGTCATTTTGTCAATTTATGGGGTATAAAATGAAACCTCAGTGTTATTTTGATTTGTATTTCCGTAATTATTAGTGATTTGGAACATTTTTCATATAATGGCATATCCTTTCTATAGGATTTGTAGTAGGGCATGGACAAGAATGGAATATATAGATGGAATGTAACTATAGTGGGGGGCCCACATCAATAGGACCACATCAATGAGATGACGGATTCCTTAAAATGGTTAATAATTATGAAACAGAACATATCTTATTCTGGTGAACAATAAGCAGATATTTTTTGAGCATCCATGAGTCCATTATGGAGTCTACCAGGAAAATCAAAGATCTAGGACTTAACCTTAAGGAGTTTGCATTTCATTTGGGAAGATAGTGTCACCACACATGAATCAGTCCTTAGCAATCTATAATTAGAGACTAATTGTGAGGTACACTATGGTGAGTCTTGAGTACTGAATCTTGAGTCCAAGATCATCTAGGGCTAAAGCATTCAGAGAAAGCGTTATGGAAAGACTGAAGGATGACTAGGGTTTAGAAAATCATAACAGCAAAGAGTGGAGGGCATCCCAGGTGATGAGAACAATATAAATGAAGGCACAAATCAATCATGTTGTATTCAAAGTCCACAGAGGAGACCAGGCTGACAAGATCAGAGAATGTATATGGGGAATGGTAGAAGGTCCTAGAAAGTCAAACAGAGGATTTTAAACTTGTTGCAGTAGAAAAATGGGAGTTAATGAATATCTTTGAGCCAGGAAATAGTAGGATAAAAGTAAAAATTTTTTTAAAATAAGTTTTTATTGAGGATTTTTAAATATCACCATAATTTCCTCTAGGACCTTTCCTCTTCCTTTTCCAGAGAATCATCCATTAATACATGTAGTACAGATAGTAGTTCTAAAAAAAAAAGAAAAAGAAAAAGAAAACAAAAAAATATCAGCATAATTGATCAATATATTGAAAAAGTCTCAAAATAGGTGTAATTTGCAGCCTTTATAGATATTCCTCCCTCTGCCAAGGGGTAAAGCGGGAATTTCTTCTTATTTTTCTTCTTTTTAGACACAGAAAGCAATGTTTATTGGTTATTCTGGAAATTTGTGCAGAGAGATGTAAGTGAGAGATGAAAAGGATGCCCAGTAAGGATGCTGATGAACAAATTTGAACAAGATGTGATGAAAATCAATATCCCAGTGGTTCCAGGAGAAATGAAGATGAAGGGATAAATAATAAAATTCATTCATTCATTCAATTATTCAACAAATATGCATTAAGTGCCTCACGTGTGCAGTTCATTGTGCTAAGTAATGAAGGACACCATACAGATTTAAATAAGTCATGGCTCCAACCCTCATGGAGATATATAATTACTTATGCATTTCAAAGGAAAAAATCGAGAGGATTTGATGATCCTATGGCTGATTAGGCATGGGAATAGAGTAAGGAGAAGAAAAAGAATTAAAAATGACTTAATTTTTCCATCTTGAATGACTAGATGCTAGTGGTGCTATTGACAGACAGGGAGGTATGTCAGGAGGACTGACTCAGGGAGTAAGACAGTCACTTTGATTTTGGACATATTGAATGTGAGGTCATATTGGGACATCCATTTGAAAAGACCAATTAAGTAATTTGAGATACAGGCCTATATACTCACATGGACATGGTAGTCAAAGCCATGAGAATGGGTATATAATCTTTGAAGGAGAGTATAACGAAAGGGAAGGAAAAGATTTGAAAAAAAAAATGTATGAAAAGGGCAGGAAGTAAACAACTGAATCTTGGGAAACTCCCAGAGTAATCAAGCTCAGATGTCTATGGGGTATGATAATTTAGATACATTATAGGGAATTTCCAGGGATTTCTGAAGGTCTCTCCTATTAGGAAACCCAGTGCTATCAAAGGTATTCTATCAATTTTATCAAGAATATCTTGCATTGCTTTTAAAAAATGTATTGATACAACAGTAATTTCCCAAAAACACCTAAACAAACTCCCCTACAAAGTACATATGGGCAAATAGGTGATGTCATACTGCTTAGAACGTTAGCCCTAGAATCACAAAGACTCAGCTGCATTCAGATCTGGTTTCAAATACTTCCTTAGCTGTATGATCCAGGACAAATCACTTAACTCTGTTTGCCTCAGTTTTCTCATCTGTAAAATGAACCAGAAAATGAGGAAATGGTAAACCACTCTTGTATCTCTGCCAAGAAAATCCCAAATGGGGTCATGAAGAGTCAGACAAGACTATAAAACGATTGAACAACAAGACAAAGTGCATGCCATGAAAAGTTTATTAACCGTTAACAGAAATGAGGAATTTGTCCTTTAACTTGTACAATATTGGACTAACACTGATACTGACCCAGACTGTTGTAATTGACCAAAATTTTATTGCCTTTCTGTGATTCTCTTTCTATTGCTCTGGGCATTGACTATATTAGGACTTTTGCTCTGCTTTTTTGAACCACATCATCAAATTTTCTCCTGTTTCTATGAATTCCTCATATTTGTTATCCTGTCAAGAATGATAAGATTCCATTGCATTCGTTTACCACAATTTGTTAAAGCAGTCCCCCATTGTGGGCAAATATTTTGCTTCTATCTTTTTGTTATCACAAATGAAGATGCCATGATATTTTTGTAAGTATTGCTGCCAATAACTTCCTTGAGAAGTGCCAGTAGTAGAATCTCTGGGTTAATTTAGTAATTTATTTTATTTTTTATCAAAGACATCTTAAAAGTACATGGGTCTAAGGGAGAGGGGTGAGCAGGAGGGGAAATTTTATGTACTTTCTCCTTTCTTAAAGCACCTCTCTACCAGGATTATAGTGAAGATCAAAAGATAATATTTATAAAGTGCTTAGCATAGTATCTGGCACATTCTAGGTGCTATATAAATGCTTATTTCCTTCTTTCCACTTTTGGATCCAGGTAAGGGGACCTTCCTCTTCCCTGTACTATATCTGTTCATATTCTTGTATGACCATGTGTCATTTCTATTCTTTTTTAAGGGCACCTAGTTGCATAGCAGTTTAATAGGTCTGTGGGGGGAAGTATCAGATAATGAATTATACCTATCACTGGCCAAAGGGAACTTACAGTTTTTAGTGGAGAAATAAAAAACAAGCACCCATATAATCAACACAAATACATAATTGTAACACTACAGAAGTTCTGTGAGGGAAAAAAGGTAGTTCAGAGATTATTTGTTGAAAAAATGATTGGGGTGATTTAGGGAAGATTTCCTAAAAGTGCTTGCCTTACTCTTAGATGAAAAAAGAAAAAGGATGAAATGCAACAGAAAGGTTAAATAAGGAAGGACACAAGAATAAGCCTTGTGTGCTTGAGAAAATCATCTGATCCTTTCAGAGATATTTTCAAGGTCTTGAAGGGATGTATAAAGGGAAGGGAGTGCCAGCAGCAGGAGGAGCAGGGTAGGTTTCAGAAAGAAATACAATAAACCAAGTCTGTTGTTAATAAAGTTATAGAGTCATAAAGTGGTTAGAGATGAAAGGGACCTTGGAGATCAGCTACTCTTAGGATGATAGATTTGCAGGCAATGTGGTACAAGAAAAAGCCCTTGCTTAGGGAGAGATGGGAGGAAGAGAATTCAGAACTGAAAATAAAAGAACATTTAATTTTTAAAAGAAAGAGTACTTATTAGACTCAGAGTTGGAGTTCTGGGTTTGATGCCCAACTTCATATTTAGCAGCTGTGTGATGACTCACTTTACTTCTTCAGATGTTCATTTCATCACCTGTAGAATAGAGTTTATAAGGGCCACAGTACCTACCTCACAGGGATAGTGTGAGTCTCAAATGAAATAATATTTATAAAATGCTTTGCAGGCCTTAAATCTTGATATAAATGCCAGCTATTGCTATAATATTTATTTTATATTATTATATACTTATTATCATCTCATTTTTCTTATATTTTTGGAAGAGGTTCTGGCTGAAATTGTCCTGGAGCAATCACCACCATGCTAATTTAATGTTTTCAGCATTCTCTCCTCATGTCTTTCAAGTGTCTTTCCAAAGATAATAACTTCATTGAGGTACCATAATGCTTTCAGGTAGTTTTTTTCTTTGACTACTTTTTCATCACTACCAACGCCAGATATCCCCACATACCCTGGGGGCATACACTGGAAAAGTAAACTCAAACTGGGCAGATGAAAATAGCCTTCTCCTTGTCCATCTCAGCCATAGAAATCTAGTAACATTCACCATAGAAATCCAAGACTGAGTACCACAGATTACCTAAGAGAGGGTCCTAAGCAACCCCAAGCATGCCATACTGTTTTATTATTGTTCTTTTGTTCAAAGCCCTATCCATAGTTTCCACCCATTCCTTTCTTCCCATTCTTTGGTCTTTCCATCCTTGGTAAAGCGTAAGATTCCTGGATTCTGAGGTGATGCTGTTGACCACTAGCAGTCCTTCAAGATAGTTTTAAAAGTCTTCTATCAAAGGGGAAGGTATCTCCCTAGATTTTTCCCAGAATGACATTGAAGTGTGAGGTAGATTCTATGAGCTGTACCTCAGACACATCCCACACCCCATCCATTTAGGACATATCTACCTTCTTGCTAAGCTTATTCTGTCCCAACTGATCTTTCCATCTTTCCTCTCTCTCTCTCTTTTAAATTTTCTTTCATAAATCAATACCAACCCCTTCTAGAGATCCCAGTTCCAAAATGTCACTAGTTGGTGGATTTCTGGTTTAATGTCTACTTGAAGGTTTCTCAATTCTTTAGCAATGTAGGGTTATATTTAGATAATCAAGCAAAACAAATTTAAACTATAAAAAGTATCAGTGGACAGAGTATGGGCCTTCGTTTATGAAGACCTGAGTTTCAATACTGACTTAAACACATCTTAGTTATTTAGCCCTGGGCAAATCATTTATTTAGCCTTTCACCCTCAGTTTGCTCTTTATTTTCCCTGGCTGTCCCTAATGCCTGTAATTCTCTCCCTTCTCATTTCTGCTACCTGACTTCCCACACATCTCAACTAAAACTCTACCTTCTGCAAGAAGCTTTTCTTAGTCCTTTTTGCTGTTAGCAATTAGGTGACAAAATGGATAGAGTGGAAGCTCTGAGTCCAACCTGGGACACTTACATAGATGTACAACCTTGAGCAAGTCTCTTAATTATTGTCTGCCTCAGTTTCCCCAACTGTAAAAGGAGATAATAATAGCATTTACCCCACAGAGTTGTTGTGGGGATCCAATGAGATAGTATTTGCAAAGCTCTTGGCACAATGCCTAGAATAAAGAAGATATTTAATAGATGCTTCCTTCCTTTCTTCCTCTAAAATTATCTTCAATTTATTCTGCAACTATCTTGTTGGCACATAGGTGTTCCCATGTTGTCTCCCATCATTAGAATGTGGGCTTCTTGATGTCAGAATTATTTTTTGTCTTTCTTTATATCTGTAGGGCTTAGTATAGCACTTGACACATACTTGGTGCTTAATAAATGCTTGTTGATTTAACTTGCTTGTAAAATGGAGATAATAATAGCACCTCCCTCAAAGGGTTGTTGTGAGGATCAAATCAGATAACATTATGTAAAATGCTTTGCAAACCTTAAAGTCCTATAAAGCAATGATAGCAATTATGTAATGTCTCACTCTGAACCTTTGATCCATCACCTCTCAGTTAAGAGGTGGGAGGTTTGTTTTGTCATCAGACATGGCAGGATCAAAGTTTTTAAGTCTTTCAAAGTTTTTTTTTTTCCCCTAAAGCTTCATAACTTTATGAGTTGTGATAGTAATTGTTCTTCTGCATTCTGTATCAGTTTGTGCAAATCTGCCCAACTTTCTCTAAATCTGTCCCTTTTGTCATTTCTAACAATGATTTAATATTCCATTCATTTCATGTACCACAATTTGTTCAGTCATTTTCCAAGTGATGTCATTCAGTTATTTCAGTTATGTCCAACCCTCCAAGACCCCATTTGGGGTTTTCTTGGCAAACATATTGGAGTAGTCTGCCATTTCCTTCTCCAGTTCATTTTACAGATGAGGAAACTGAAGTAAACACGGTTAAGGTTTTGGTTTTGTTTGTTTGTTTGTTTGTTTGTTTTGTTTTTTTAAGTTTTAAGTGATTTGCCCAGGGTTACTGGTTAGTAAGTGATAGGTACCCACTTTGTTTTCAGTTCTTAGTCTTTTCTACCAAGATACATTACTTGTTAGAGTCCAGCCAGGTTTCCAAGAACCCCCTGCACCAATATACCCCAGAAAAGCTGATTACTTTGGAATTAGGCCACTGATTTTGGAGAGTAGAGAATAGATTTCATAGCATAAATCCAAAGGGAAAAACAGTTCTTGAGAGCAGAGGAATTCTGTAAAGGAAATTGAACTAGGGAATGAGACCCATACCTGGGGGAGTCCTCAACCATGTCTTGGCTCAC